>JADWOT020001425.1:0-171000 GCA_036345935.2 Taenia hydatigena
TTTAAAATGATTCTCCCTTTTACTGTAATGGCACCCATTCAACAGTTTTCCGACACATTTGCACACCGGCAAGAATGTGAACGAGCGAGGACATTGAATCAGCCTATTTTCAGTGCTATCTTCAGTCGAAAAGGAGAAGACACTCTATTTTGACGATGGCTCGCCCGCAACCGCTGGTGAAACTAGCTAAACGCGCAATCAAGCGCATCAACCACAAATTCGGTCACGATTTTGGAAGCATTAGCGAAGCGATTAATAAAAATTAAAAGGCGATACAGAGATGTTTTAGAAAATTATCATCCAAAATAAAAACTGCTCTAAATTGCAAGCAAAAGTACTTTTTAATAGGCTTTGCAAGCCAACATTGCAAATGTTGAAATCTAAAAAGAATTAAAAGATACAACTATATAATTGCAGTCAACTTGTGCTGTATTTAAATCACGCCTACTCTGATGCTAAATGTTGGGGCTGAGTGTAGTTACCGGCAATGAAAGAGACCTTTCTAAAGCCAAGGGTTTTGGTGAAGTACACTAGGTCAGATGCCTTGCGCAGTGATGTAGCCCATGCTCTCAGATGTTGGCCAGACGACGGTCACTTGAACAGCCTTTGTAAGGAATCCCCAAAAGGTAGTAAGAATAGTTCCGCCTTATCAGGGCAATGCTGGCAGCGGAAAACACCTATGAAGGTGGCAATGGAGACAGTCACTAGAAGTGTACTAAAGACATTGTGCATCGCCTTTTAGCTCTTCGTTTCGACATTTTGCCACCAATTCCAGTGAACTGACACATCTGATGGATCCATCAATGTGTCTCGGACCTGCCTTAAGTTTGGCGAAAGGTGTGCGGGAGGCGGCTCTCAGTAAGTTCAAGCGATTCGTTTATTTGTTGTATCTGGCTTTCCTCTGCATAACCCAATGCATCAAAAGACCACCCGCGCTTTGCCAATGCTCCACCTATTTGCAAAGCGATGGGATTTTCATAACAGTGTCATGCAGAGAACGAAAAAAAGGTTACTTCTTAGCTTTAAACGCGTGAATGTAAAGGCGTGTAAATGGGCAGTACTTAAAAATCCGCCCGCAATTTTGATTGTATGCCATCAGTGGCATGTTCTAGCGCTGACATTTGAGCTTTAAATAAAAACGGTAACATGAGATTCTCATTATAAATACAATTTCATTTTAGTTTACGATTGCTACAGCCATCAGGTAAAGTGTCTCGTGTTGCGATATTAGTGTTGGTGGTAAAATGATGCGGAGTGTGACGAGGTGAGATGGAGAAGCGAATCTGTCAAAAAGATAGTAGAATCGATTAAAGGTGAGGCAAACTAGGTTATTGCCTTCAGCCGTAACGAATAGGTGTGCGGTAGAATGGGTTAGGATTATGTTCGCATAAATTTCAGGTGGCAAAAACGCTCCCATTCCAAATGAATTCCTACCAATTCTTCTTATGGCTGACGTGCCCTTTTAGGATGAGTTCATCAAAGTAAATTTTTTTATTGATCAGGTATCTTTCAGCTCACCAATTCGAGCATCGTACTAAAAATTGTAAGCAGCGATTAATTTTAGAGCAAATGGCATTAAATCGCAAATTCAAATTCCCTTGCTTGAGCCACCTCACGTACAATTTAGGATGATAGCAAGGCGTATGACTTTGCGAATTTAGTAGTTGGCAACTCTTACAACTCCATTTTGCCACAGTCGCCCCCATTTATTTGCTTGAGGGAACAATTCAAAAGTAGCAGGAGAGAGCAGGCATACAAACAGCATCATCCCACTACGGCATGTCATGCGATGCTACCCTTTGATATGCGATGCTGATTTATGGCTTTTGTGAAGACACCTTTCTCTGGTCCCTAACATATACAGACATAATAGTTTAGCGGATGAAGCATCAAAAAATAACGTGTAACTACATTTCTGCGTAGGCATATTCGCAAAACTAAGGTGGAAAGACGAAAGTTATGCGCTAATTTGTGATCACCATCCCTTGTCCTCGACTTACTTTTATTGACGAAGTTGTGAAAGTAAGACGAGTGGACGAGGATGGTTTCGCAATCAAAGAGCCATAATTTTGAATAAAAACACAATGTTTATTTATTTTTTTGAATCTCTTTTAATTTCTTTTTGTGATTAGGAAGGGAATCTGATACTGATCAACCTCAGTTCCACGCAATCTGCGGTACTGGCTAATCTTTGCAGTTATGAGGAACCAAGTCCCAGTGTCCTTGCCGATGCAGACGACGGCACTACGACAGCTGTGGTCTGAATCAGGCTAATGACTTACAAGGCCAAAGATCATTTCTCATCACGTCGATGTACCCCTTTCAGAGTGCGTTAGTGTTCGTGGACCTTCTAGTTCCCTTCCTTTTGCTCCAGCTCCACGTGTGCTATGATGTGACATCAATTAAGCCAAAGTAGAGAAGCACATGGGAAGGCAACGTCTGCTACTAGGAAGCAACCTATAAGGGGGACTGTTGTGCAAAGCCGACACCAGCAGACGCCACTGCTAGACACTACGCGACACGTACCACAGATTGTTCACGCACATGTCAAATGCGAAGACGTAAATCACACACAACTGCCCGATGTGCTTACGTACGCGTTGCAAAGCCTTCTACTACTCATTCTGCTTCTCCGCCTTATCCCCGTTTTTTACCACACCTCCCCCTGGTTCGCCCACCTCGCCTCCAGTTTCCTTATCAACCTTTACTTTTGCCTCCGCCCCGCTGACCCGCTATCCTTACTCTCGTCACCTTCAAACGGCGCAACGACGTCAAGGAACCAAAACCGATAGAAATCGCAGAAACTAGAAGTTGCGTTGCCACCCCTTCTCCTCCTCCTACTGCTACTACTTTACTTCCTTACTCTAATCTATCTTACCCTTTTCCCTTTCGACTACTTTAGCTTGCTGTAACTCATAATTTTGCTAACAGGTTTGCCAGTGCAATGTACACCTCAAGGTAAAAAGCGAGAAGCAAATAATTAAAGCGCGCCATTAGGTTAGAATTCATTTCGTCACCACAAAGTCAAGTCCTTCCTGTTGCATTCTGGTAAGTTGCAACTTGCGCATTTCTTGCCTTAAGGCAACTGGCTGACCAGATGAGAATCTAAACTGCAGTGGGTCTGAACCGTGTTTACTTCACTAAGCGATATTCACTTTGCGGTTTTAGATAAAACAGCGAAGAAATCGCTCCAATAAAGTACTCACAAAATAACTGCCATCTGATGAAGTTTAAAGTAGAACGACGACAACGAGATCGAAATTTGTTTAAGCGTTTATAGAGGAGAGGCAGATTGCAACTAGTCGGCGTAGCATCATAACAAACAGTGTTAAGTAAATTGGTTTTGAAGAATTGCACACAGCATTGTTATTTCCTTTGCCAGGTTGAGTAGCAGACAGAAATACAACAAGACCGCCTTTTTGAGTGACGGACACGAATGTACATGCCTGAAAGTTGAATGGGTGCGCGCGTGCATGGCAGCAGAGCTGATTATCATCGCGTGTTAATCACAAACACACTCAATGCACACCTATATGTGGTACCGAGTAATAATAGGGGCTGCGCTAAGCGCCAGGGTCTCGAATTGTCCAGAGTGTATCCGTGGTAGAGGCTACTTCTTAAAAGTGAAACGATGCGAGGCATTTTAGAACTAAAGGCACTCCAGAAATATTCATGCCATCAAGCACACTAAGTGTTTGGGGTTCATCGCGACGCATCCATAATTATTAACCTCTATGCCTGCACACCAATCTCTACCACACCGTTTTCTTATGCGTTTCCCACCAATCTGTTGTCTCAAAATGAACCTAGTCACCGATATTAGGTAATGATGCATAATTTAAAACGGCCTAGATTCTACATCACACGCATTTTATCGGCAAGTTGTTGGTCTTTAGCATTTGTCCTAGCCTATGTATTCGAAGAAGGTGATTTCGTTCAAATGAAATCAACGTGTGGCATCCGTATAAAATGCTCTTTTTGGTGGAGGATATAAAAAATAATTTTAGGGAATGCAGGCAGCGATGATAGGATTTATGTTCAGAATCTTCAATTCTAAAGTATATGCGACATGGAAGGACCAGTAACACAAGAAGCAGATCTAAACCTTTGTACCCAACGCGTTTCAGAGCTGGTGGCGCTGTTTGTCGCTGACATTTGTGCTTGTCAAATGTTTCTCTCTTTGTATTGTAGTGGCGCAAGCACCAAAAGAACGCTACAATTAAATCATGAGCGTGAATCAAGGAGAGAAGCAAAGTTGTTTCCAAGTGGGTAAGCGGATTCGCAGACGATTTTAAATGGGGCCAGTTTGAAATATTTGCCAGTTGAATAGTTATAGTTTAACCGCGAGAGATCTCTCATTAGAGTGTACGGGGTCAGTAAATTGTGCCTCATGACGATGACTGTGTGGAAGAGGCGGGTGTGCAAGTGTGGTGTGCTTAGCAGACCACGCATGGAGGAGCAGACACTGAATCTGAGGACCGTGGAGGTCTAATTTACTTCCACAATTCCGCTATATAGTTTTCACTAGAGATGAGAGGTCGTGAAGGTTGCACATTGAAGGTGAATTCGTACTGATGTCCTCGTGTGAAGGTGTTAGCCTCATATGCATGCATGAAGATGCTGCATGCTTGGTTGCAGTAACCGGTTTGGCTTTGTGTGTCATGCGGTTTGGCTCAGTGGTTGATAAATGCAATCTGCCTTCCACAAAATACCCACTTTTAATCACCCTAGGGATTGGAATGGAATTTGATATGGGTTGATCTGTCACTTTATTACTCCTCGATATGGATTGACGTGGTTCCTTTTGATATGTTGCTGTTTGACAAAGGATTTGATGCAGTTTCTTCTCCTTTGACTGATTGGATGACAGGCAGACACTACAAAACTGCCTTATTTGAGTGGCGGAGACGAGCGAACGTGTGTGAAAGTTGGGTGCGTGCGTGCGTGGTAACAGAGAGGCCAATGAGAGGTGACAGAAGCACAGAGCGCCTCGCAATCTCACGCACCTGGTTGACCGTAACCCTAAACTAATCACTAGCGCGCCCATCACACATCTGTATTGAATACCGAGGAATCTTGACCGCTGTGCATAGGCATTCCTGGGTCGCAGGCATTTCTGACGCACTCTAACACCATCAAGCACGGTTGGAATTTGAGAATCGCAAATCAAAATCTTGCATCCATAATTTAAGACAAGACGATGGCGCATGAGTATGATTATCTTTTCTCATGCTCCTACTTGCCAGCGTCTAGTTTTTCATACAAATCTCTACAAATCGCTTTGATTAAAATGCTCAATTATTCAGTTGCTTCAGAGAAGACCTAATCATCAGCGTTTGCTGTAGTACATATTTCTTAACAGATTGGTTTCTGCACTATATATATTTCTTCAAACATTTGCTGGTCTTTAACAAAATTCTAGCCCTATATATGCCAAAAGGTCAGTTGTGCGGGACTCGAATCGGTAGGTAGCACCCTTAGTAAAACGTCCAATTTGCTGGATGGCATAGCTGCGCCTTGTAGATAACAACCCAATCCCACTGCTTCCGCATTTTCATCCTTAACCAATTGTGGCACACGTCATTGCAAGTAGCGGTGGAGAGAATGAAAATGTTTTATCACATGTACTCGCCACCAAAATGTGTTTCGGACGCATGGAAATAAATGTTTTGCAATTTTAGCAAAACGCGTCAAACTCTGCGGGGTTCAGCGTGTTACTGGGGCCTCCCTTAGCTAGCGACTGTAATTTGATGAAAGAATGGATCAATCTTGGTAACCCAAAGGAGCCGCAACGATCTCAACTCTACCAGGTCTCCTACTACTGTCAAGTGTTGGGTTCCACCTCTGTCTTTGTCAACCACCTCACCGACAGTAGTCATGGTTCACCCACTCCACCCATCGCTGCGGTTTCCGTTGTAGTTCAGCGCAAGACTATTCTACGAGGCATTCTTGTCTATCTCGTCAACAATGGATGGAGGCGCATTACAATGTTCTACGATTTACACACCACCATCCTCTACATTCCTGAGACATTAGAATCAATCCTATCAATACTTCGCCTCGCCAGAAACAGGCACAGCGTGCTTGAACTCTTAACTAGTGTCCATATCACATCGGCGACAAATTTTACGAGATTACTAGAGCCATTGGAAGATCGTTTGGACGGTAAGCGATCAATTTGATCCCCATACGAGTTGTTTCCCTTCTTTACTCGCTTAGACCTCTTTTTCAGTGGCGCTGATATTAGCAAGACCAGAACTGGCAGTGAAATTCGTAGTGGGCGTTAAGAACTTCGGCAGAATCAAGCAAGGGCGGGTCGCACTCATGCAAGTGGATCCCACGGATATGCTTACTTACGATGCCTTGCGTGCATGGGGAGCGCATTTGCCTCGAGCTGGACCCACATGGGCTGCTGGTCGTTCGCTCATCGTTGTCACAGCACTGCCCAAGGGCACCAGATACAATGAGGTGTCAATATCGTATAAGGAGGCAATCTGCATCACTTCGCCCTCATTCTACATTTCTCCTACATTTCAACTACACGCAGGCAACACAAATTTTGCATCCTTTAGGTGATTTTGCAATTTGCGGTGACAAACTCCGACTGCCGTAAAAAACTGCGCCACCAACATGATTTTAGTTATGAGGTGATGCACTAAGAACAGGTGGTTTGCAGATCTGTTTTATTGCACACACTGCCGCTTTTAAATCGATGTCTACCTGTAAAATCCTTAATACCTTAGTTGAAAGGCATTCCATAGAGCAGCGCGACGTCATAACTTCTAGGGTGAATAGGAGGATACGAGACTGGTGTTCACACAGGTAAATTCGGCCATCAAATTTAACAGTAACGTTTTTCAACACCCAACCTTTGTTTAATGGAGGAGGAAGAGAGCGTGGGTGCAACCTCTAGCAGTGAACTCACTCCTACTCATGAACATACGCATGAGAGCATAGAGGATTTCTTGTGCACTGACGAGTTGGTTTCCTCTTGGCAGCGCATCAACCTCTCAGTGGCTAGTGCGGCAGCGCTAGCAATGCGACTGGTTCAAGTCCAATTGCTGCAAGAGGGTGGTAGCAGTACCGCCCCCTCTGCTAGTCTCTTCGAACCACTGCGCACCCTCTCACATATCAAAGTGCCTACACTGCCCCCCATCATCTTCCATTATCAAATTAAAAATGGCGATATATCGCAAGACATCTTCAACCTCCTCCTCTTCTCCCTCAAGTCAAACGTCACTGAGATGGCTAATATTGGAGTCCAAGCAAAGAGATATGCAGACATCTTCAATCTCATTGATGTATCCATCATCCACTAATGCTCTCCCAGCCAAGGAGTACAATGAATTGGCCAGGCGATGGACGCGGACCTCAACGTGGAATCGGTATGCGAAAAGAGTGATACTAGACTACCACCAGATTTCATTTCCTTTCTTGCTGCGTATCTATCCTTTAGAGCCAGTACAAACTATTCTACTGATAAATCTACTTGGATTGTTCAACGTTGGTCTTATCTACTTGGTAATTGTGTTGGTATACAGGTAGAGCGAATTGTGCATCTCCACTGATGTGGTCAATTTAGACGGATTGTGTGTAAGATCCGGCACTCTAATTCACTCAAACTCGTTTTTGTGGAAGGCGATTTTACATTCAGCGATGAAGATGGAAACCCACCGGCGGATGAATGCGGTGACGTAAGAATGTTTTGGAAGAATTAAATAACAAAATAATATTTTTAGCCTAAAAGTGTTGTTAACAGAATGGTCTATGACTTTCAGCCTCAACAAACCCCACAGTTGCAAATGGATGCGGTGTCGAGTTCGAATGTCCGCACTTCCTTCCATGCACTCCCGCCTACTTCTCGAGCCTCGATTGCAGCTTCGAGCATGATTGAAGAGCCTCTACGGAGGTCGCGAAAAGGAAGGCTTGCTCAACTAAATGTACGTTATGTCCGTGTCGGCAGCGATAAATGCAAGCGCAAGGTGTTAATGGCTCTAGTCGTGTTCAAGTAGTGCTGCATACGAATGTTATTAATTATTTGAAGTAAGAGGAATGCAATGGAGTTATGTACACTAGGTCTGCAGCATGTAATCAGGGAGGAGTGTTTTCCTTCTAAAAGCCGATAGGCAGTGCTCGAAAACAGAATGGGATCGAATGGTTGTATTCATGCGTCGAAAGATTACATTTGACACTGATGATGAGCATAAGGCAGTGTGCATCCTCCTCCCTCCCTCTAATGCGAGGAATTTGAAGAGTCGACTTCTGGTATGCAGAATGGGATGTAATATCCTCTTTTTTTTCGATAACGTGGCGAAGAAATCTTTGCATCACTGATTGTCTATTATTGGCTTTAGCACGCATCGCTTGCACACCCTGCCCTATGCTTCCCACTCTGTGTGGCTGTAGGCGGTCAACAGGCCATTTCACCATCTCCTATATGTCAGTAGCTCTTCTGTTAACTCTTTGCTTACCACCTCCAGCTGCCTTTTTAACTGCTTCTGTTTTATGTCAGTAATGACGCATATTGCTCTCTTATCAGTAATGTGAAGTCGTGCGAGGTGCGAGGAAAGTAGATTAATCGCCTCAATTAACGATGGTCATTCAAGAAAAAGCAAAATCTTGAGCACGACATAATCGTTTGCAGAAGTGCTCGATTGCTTGTATCGTTTGTGCAATTAGCATTGCCCCATCATCGCAGCCGAGATCCACCTTAAAGTGAGAGGAACAAACCTAATTGCACACATCATGCTATTGCGCAGATGTTGCTACCTCAAGCGATGCGTTAGAACAGCTTTTGCTACCTCTTTCGCTTGGCTTGTTGTTCTAGGGAGTTCAAGTCTACGTTAAGGGATTGGGCCTATCTCGCATACCACTGCGCTCACGGTTAATCGACTACCTTGCGGAACTGCGAGAATTCCGACACGAAGATGTCAACACTTTCATGGGATGCTGTGTGACGCCGCAGTCCTTCAGTCTTGTTTTTCACTGCTGTCATCGGGGAAGTCTTCAGGTGATGATATAAGTTCCCCTCATTTAATTACCCAAAAGCACCCACCCACATCACTGCTTTCATTTTCAAAATTTTCCACACTTATATGCCTTAAATGCTATCAGCGATTTGCTGACGAATTCGTGTGAGTTATGGCACAATGCACAAGAACATGACTACCGGCTGACTTACAGGGATAGACATGAAGTACGGTTGAGATTGTTCTAGAAAGGGCGGGATATTGGGCACGACGGATGGGAACGTACCGGTGAACTACAGTATAAACTTGCTTCATAAGCAATTCATAAACATCCTCACAAAAGGACTCCTCCAACAACGAGCAGGGTTGCTTTGTGTTAGCCCCTTCGTAGAACATTGACCTAGTTGCCATGCTTTTCGTTCTGTTCCATATGCATCAAAATGGCCGTCCGAAACTGATATTCCCCACCAATTAAAGGATCGCTGTTAGAACTATAATTGAGAGGGCAATGAAGACTACTGCCATGCTCCAATCTCACACCCCTTGCAAATGCTGCACAACAGCCTTTGGAGAGAAACACACGTCCGTAACTCTAACACTGATTCCATTCATGTGCAACAGACATTCAATTCAGAGGTACACGACACATGCTGCCGAGTTGCCTGTTACAGCGTTTCCGTGCGTAGGATGTTATCAACAACAAAAGCATCACATTTGACTGGGATTTCAAGTCTCTCTCATGACTGACTTAGTTCGGGTGAGTCAATGCTATCTTATGGTATTTGAACAAACCTCTTCTCTCCAATATTTGTAACTACAACCTCTAATATGACGTTACAAGGGAATGGAGTACCTCCACAGCACAAGCCTCAAAGCTCACGGAAGATTCAAATCGGCCAAATGCGTCGTTAATTGCCAGTACGTCTTAAAAATCACCGACTTTGGCATTCCTAAAATCTGCAACTTGACGGACAGTTGTCCTTCAACCAACCCCTAAGGTTAGTTACATTCGTTACCCTCCGAAATTGCATCTCATTCATGGAAAAATTGTGGACAGCGCCTGAGCTACTGTGTGGTGAGACCTTGGCGTTAGTTGGAACCAAGCCGGGCGATGTCTATGCATTCGGTATAATAATGCACGAAGTCTTCTGTCAGACGAAACCATATGGAATGGAAGATGCTTTAGCAGAAGAGATTATAGAACGCGTCAGGAGCAAAGAAAAACCCCCTTTTCGGCCACGAGTGAGTATTTCTTCGCACCCCAGGATAGCACTATGAGTTTATCAAAACCTTCACAGGAGGATTTCAGATGCATTGAGACTTAGCACTGTTCACTTATGGTGCAGTGAAGACACAAGTAAAGACTATCTCGATCGTTGCCGGAACGGCTATGCCGACCGGGGTATTTTTGAGTTAATTACTAATATTTGCCGCATTTGGCATCTGATACATCAGTGTAGCGTAGAATTGTCAAAGAAACTGCAAAAGAAATGGGCCGCTGATACAGAAGTGCATTATCAAAGGTCTAAAGGGAGTTGCGTAACCTTGCGTTGGATCACGTCCCTTTTTTGCTGGCGAACCATCCACCAACCACCGCTCGATTTTCCACCTCAGCTTCATGAGACGGGTGTCCCACCAACTTACAGAGCCATTGTTGAGCGAGCAGGGTCGGATAATCCTGGACTAAGACCAACATTCAAGGAACTGAAAGGAGAGATTCAACGAATGACCGACGAAAAGTAGGTTTGCTATTGCACATGATCCCCTCCTCAATCTCGCAAGAAAAACAAACATTGTAGAGCACATGTTCGAAATGATGGAGAACTACTCGAGTCGGTTGGAAGAAGAGGTGAAAACTCGAATGGATGAACTAGAAAAGGGGAAGAGGAAGAAGGATATTCTCAACTGCCGTTTGCTCCCTCCGTGAGTTTCCTGTCACATGATTCCTGGCCGGCGGTAATGACTGTTAGAATTACACACTTTACTTTGAATTTGTGTACGACCACGCAAATGTAGAGTCTGAGCAATATGCGAGTGGAAGAGTGATGCTAAGTTGGAATTGCAGAGTTGTGGCGGAAGCGTTAAAGGCGGGAGTTGCAGTGGCGCCTGAGACCTACGATGAGGTGTCGATCTACATTAGCGACATCGTTGGCTTTGCAACTATTTCAGCGATGTCTACACCACTACAGGTTGTTGATCTTCTCAATGACCTGTACACACTGTTTGACAGGACGATTGCACACTACGACGCCTACAAGGTGGGTTTGATTTGAGATGCCTGAGTCTACTCATGGGCACAAGTTAGACTCCAACATTTGATAAAGAAAACAAGTGTTTTGCTTCACTTACTTGCCTTGGTGGCGTTGTCCAAATCACGGTTCGCTAAGTAAGCGGCGTTTGTTTTGTCCAAATAGGATGGCATTCCAGCATGTGTAGCAAATAGTTAATCGAGGTGACATGGTCTTATGCTGCGTCTCTTTGCTCATTAGTCTAATCAGCACCTGCGTCTCTCTTGCTAAAGCACGAACACAGACTGAACAGAAGTACTCAAAGTGCTAGCCGATTGACGCTGAAGCTGTACATTGTAGGTGGAGACGATGGGAGACGCCTGCATGGTGACTTCGGGATTGCCAGTCCGTAATGGACGACGCCATGCAGCTGAGGTCGCCACGATGGCCCTCCACCTGCTCAGTATTTGTGGCACCTTCACCATCAAGCACTTACCGCAGGTCCCCTTGAGGCTGCGTATCGGTCTGCATAGCGGTTAGTTGGATTTGCATCCGATCCTGTCCCCTTTCTAATCTGCGCGTGCAAGGTGCGCATCAACTTGTTCTAATGAATGCCAACGACACTTGAGCAATGCCTTTGGCCAAAGCGCATTCTGAGGCTGGAATTTAAAGCTGCATTTAGACCGTCAATCTGACGTCCCTACGCTGGCTTCGTGTTGATGTCCTTGCGTAACACGGGCTAATGAATTCTTATGGAATTGCAGCTTCGCATTTGATCTTCTTCATGTATCAGTTGCACTGTCATCAAACAGATAACAAGTGCCGAGAGCTATAAGCCATTTTAAAGCTCTAGCCTACTGGTGTACAGAATGATTTTAAAATCACACTTTCATTGGAACTGCAAAATATGCGTCTTGTTGCATGGCATTGAGGAAAGACTCTCTGTCCTTTTGCAGGACCTTGTGTTACCGGTGTCGTAGGACTTACAATGCCTCGTTACTGCCTCTTTGGCGATATCGTTAATCAGGCACTGAAAATGGAGTCGTCTGGAGCCGGTTGGTAAAATTTTCCTTGACCTACTTTCCTCTTACCGCCACCCTAACGTAAAACACATCTACCTTAGCCTTTAGAATACACATCAGCAAGAAGATAAAAGGAATATTGGATGAAATCGGAGGCTACCATGTTGAATATCGCGGCTCAGTGGAATTTGGGGGTGGTGTGGAAGCAACGACTTATTGGCTCACTAGCAGTGACAACTTCCACAAGCCTTTGCCTCAGCCTCCTCCAGTAACAATGTAAGCATTATTAAGTTCTAAGCAATGGATTCTTGCAAATCGGTTTTACATATTCCTACTTGAACTGTATTTACTTAATGAAGCATTATTTTAAGCAGTTGCGTGGGCAACAGGTAATGAATGGACCATTTCTGACTAGGACTCTCAAGAGTTTCCATCGGCTTTCCTAAGCGTGGAATTCGTGGACAGAACACCCACAATAGACTGACAGGTGATAGTAGATAGCGTTGAAATGCGATAATTGTATGGTAGCGGAAAACCCACTGCTAGTCAGTTGATAATGTGGATGAGCTACGTTAGACATGAGCAGATTAGACGCGTGCACTTGCTTAAAGTGGGGTAAACTACATCCTATCGCAGTGATACTTTGAAGGGTTCAATTGCTGATGCTCTCATCACTGTGGGCGTGCTAATGCTCATGTATAGTGCGCAGATATACCACAATCGCTCACCATGGCACACCTGACTCAATTTCTTCTGCCACCTGTCAAGAAACACCATGTAGTGCAATGCACGTATTGTTTACTATTTTTGTGTTGCAGCGGAGAACGCCATGGGTGAGTTGCACTGCTGACGCCATCATTTTCTTTGCCCACTGTTTGCAATTTTCCTTCCTCTCCCTGCACACTAGTGGTAAGTGTTTTGCGTGGCTGCAGTTCAACTACTGAAGGTCCCTTTACGACTCAATGATGCGCCATCTCTTTGCCCTACATATTCTGTGGTTAAACAAACGCTGCACCCATGAGATCACATTGGTCGGCGAAAGGCACATTGGAAACGCAGAGAAGCTGCAAGTTAGGCAACAACTAATTCAGCCGCCGCAGAACACATTGGCTGGGGAAGTCTCTAACGGACCCATTAATGACAACTTCCAATTGCATATTGCACATTACACATTGCACATTCCAATTGCACAGCCGTCGAGATCACATGCGGTGGCCATGCAAGGCATTGTTTGTTCAAACCTGCATTGCCATGTCATATCAAGCATTGGACTGAATGACTAGTCTTAACGACTCATGATCCTTCTCGAGAAGCCTGTCTTCGATAAGTTCAAGGTGCGCAGATTTAAAACTGTCAAGGCCGTATTTGCCACTCTTCCTTAGAAAGCAAATGATCATGTTAGCACTCAACGAAGTGTCACTTGTCTATCCACTCACACAGGGAGAAGCAAAAGAGAACTGCATTATGGAGAGAATGAAACGGTGAGTGAAGCGGAGATGCAGAATGAATATTTGAGGCATTGCTCAAAGTGTAGTCATTCAACTTGTTTTCATGGCAAATGCTGCAAGACAAATGACATTTTTAAATACCAGTCTGTGGTCCCTTAAGTTGCCAATTGATGAGCAAATAGCTTTCCACCAAACCGACACCCTTATGACATTGGTCAATGAAGTGATAAGTGTAAAACTGTTAGTTTTTTGGACTCATTGTGTGTCACTTGCTAATACACGGCAGATGAACGAGGTACACATGATCAATAGCTTCCACAAATGTGATTTGGACGTAGCTGCAGATTGTGGTGAATTGCCCCATGATCATCAATCATGCCTATGCATTGATGAAGGCTTTTTGACACATGATTGGCTTTCATCAGTTTGAAGTGCTATTCTATAGACTGGAAATAAGCATTCCGCTATACCCGGTGCACTGTTTATCCAACTTATGGATTTTCGCAACTAAGTGATTCCCAGTTGTACTATTTTAACACTCGTCTTACCGAAATGATATAAGCTGAAATTCGGTCATGTAACTAGTCAAGATCGTTTCCTGTGGTAGAAAGGCAGTCAATGGAAAACTAGCAACCACTGCTGGATATTATAAGAGCACAGAGTATGCTACTTTTCGATTCTTCAGAACCAAATTTCGACCCGTTCTTCCTAAAATTTTTAGTGATTTTAAAGTTGACACCTTCAATGAACAACTTTGCCTAACCTATGCCTTTGCATAGGCAGTCGTCAAATGTGCTACCACTTCCTCAAAGCTCAAACTTGGCTAGAATTGAACTGTTATACGCCCTCTTCCATAGAATGGCAATCATGTCTGCAGCATTCATGACTTTTCAAAACATGTTGGCTTGTATGTGGGACACCTGCCTTGTGGTGTCTTCGTCGTCTGATTGTTTTGTTTGTGAGCCTGGCAGGCCTCAAGTTCACACATATAAATGCAATTTTCTGACTGCTATGATATTGACAAGTCGACTTGTAGCATGGCTAGTGTAGTGTGCTACTGTTTCATCCATCCCTTACTACCTCGTCTTTCTTCTCCTAGGTTAGTCTGCGTGTATCCTGAAGGAGCGAATTACCTTCCTCCGTGAAATGTTCATCGTGGATAACGCAGTGAATTTTGCTTTTGTTATTTGCTTTATGCAACAAAATCTCAGTGGTTTTAAGTCCATTACCAATCGTTGCTATTCTCTACAGCATTGTGGGCGCTGCTTATTTCAGTTAAGGGGTTAATTTATCCGATTTCAGCTGTTGTTACCTGAAGTCGATAAAGACGTCAGATCTATTTTGCGCTGCTCTTTGGCAGTTAGCCTTTTGAAGGCATCCGAGCTCTGGCAAACTATCGAACAGCACTGTATGACGAAGGCACCTGGTGCGGTTACATCATTAATCAATATTGAACCATCTGCCATTCATTAATGTAGCCTTACGCCTGCTAAAACTAATCAAAGCGCCAATTAGACATGCTGTGTACACACTGTAGGCAAAAATAGCCGCTACAAATCCTCGAATCCGTGGTTTAAATGGGACACCTAAGAACGGTGAAATATACTTACGTCAAAAGTGTTTGTTGCGCATCAGACTGTTCCCGCTCATATAAACCAGTGAATCAGTCTGACCGACTACTCTCATGGGATCGTAAAAGTTGACATGGTACGCATGTGCCATGGCGAATCAGTGAATACGGTGTTGCAGTTCATGTTTACCACTGGTTCTCTTTCGTCAAACGGCAGATATGAATTCTTAGCCTTGTCTTCTTTTTTTAGACAGAGAGGACTGAAATGGTTGGGGTTTTATGGTGGACGAAGTAAAGAACATAAGGAATGAGCTATAGAGGCACCAGAATTAAAGTTAGACTTGCAAGCAATTTGAAAGTTTGTGAAGCCACAGAGATGTACAGACAAACAGAGCAGTTGTACACCCTGTCCAGCTTCGGTGCGGATGCATAGAATGCACCCATCACCAATGCGAGAGACTCTGGCATAGAAAAGGAAGGCATTAAAGTAGGCAATGCATAAAAGCGGTTACCAAAAGAAGGCGGCTTCTAGGATTCTTGTGACACAATTTTGCGTGGATTCTTGATTTGCCTCCAGTCTGTGTTTTGTTGGGATATGGCGACTCATGTCATGATGTACAGTTGATCTGTTGGTTGAATCCTACAGCAGGTAAATGTGCAATAAACAATTTAATAACTGAGGAGTACTGTCTTGCTTGTTGGAAAGTGGGAGGCATGTAGTGAGGAGTCCTACCACAACGTTTAGTAGGATGGAAACGAGGTCCAGGCCAAACGCAACACACCACCTGCAGGCGAGCCTCATAAATAAAGGGTAGACAAAGATGTGTCTAAGACACCAGTGTCCACTGGTGATGGCCCGCAGCTTTAGTCGAAAGAATTCTAAAATGGCCCCGATTGCACTTCTTACACCTGCGTGAATATGTATATGACCGTTATTACGGGTTTCGCTTTCCATGCGCCTGGCAATCAAATGAAACCTATTCGGTTGTGCCTTGTGTGACAGCTCTGATGCGCACTGAACTTTGGTGCCCCACAACAAACTAGGGTGGCCATGTAGGGCAGTTGATAATGAAGTAGTGGATGCAATTGGTAGTAAAAAAGGTTGTAGAATTAGTTATACGACAGATGCAAGCTAAGGCATGGCTGTAGATGTTAGAGAATTAGATCGAATGATGGATGGTCGCTCACCCCCTTCTGCAAAGAGCAAAAGTGGCAGGGGCTGAGGTAGCCATCCACTAACTCCCCCATTTCCCCTGAAATTCGGTGTCCTACAATAAGTTATGGTAAGCGTGAAGGGTAGCTAATAATAAATAAGAGGCATGGTTCGGACAAAAGACCCTCATACTAAAATGTGCCGCTGTGTAACATGCATGTGAGTCTGTAGTTCCTGCATTTTATCGGTAATGGAAAGAGTGCAGCACTTTGTCTACGAAGAACAAGAATAAAAGGAGAGAACTGCGAGAACAATCTTGAATAGGTCAATAATGATAGTGGCCTTTGTTGCGTATTTTAAATATAAATTTTTTTTCTTCAGGCTCCTTTAGCAGAGCCAATGCGTCCCTCTTAAGTTCACCTTTAGCACATCCTGCTTTAATCGCAACCACTTCTTTGTGGTCCATAAAGCACTAGTGTACTTTATGGCAACATGAAAGATAGAAACTGCCTCTTTACTTAAAAGCAAAGCTACTAATCTGGACATGCCCTAAAATCCACCTCATCAAGTATCAAATTAGAGCCTAATTCAAGTGCGCCGCATGGCACACGAATACCGGAAGTTTAAAAATGCGACCCATTGAGTAAGGATGGTTGGTCTTTATAAGAAGAAAACTTCAGCAAATGTAAGCGCATTTTGAATTGGCGACAGGCATAGCTAGACTAAGAGCTACTGATACCCGAACCATTATGTACCGAGCTCAAAAGAAATAAACACCTCTCGTTCGCCTTCGGGTCCTCAAAATAGGCATATGCTGTAAGAAAAGCATTTGAAAACGGAAGTGTGGTGCTGAAAACTACTCGTGCCTTTTCAAATGCAGGCACAAAATAGTCCCTAAGATGCATTAATCAGCGCATCAAATGCATGCTACGTTGGTAAGAAGATAGTGAACACTTACTGTACCTCCTACAAGGCAACAAAATCACCCAGATCTCAGCTGCACTCGCGCCCGAGAAAAGAGGCGAGGAAAGAAGCCATCTCGTGACACCTGCAGTCCCGCCAAGGACGCAACACCGCGAGCGCTTGCCTTCGCTGCATTTCTCCACCTCATCCAAGGAGCGCTAAATTAATCACACCTTATCAAATTGTGCAGCAAGCTTTATGATGAAAGAGTGCCAAGTCTTTTGGCGCACCAACGACTGTACAGCGAAGGAGGGGCATTGGTCATATCCTTTACAACTAAAAAATGGCGTGTAGTAGTATTTTTTGGGAGCGGATAAATTATGTCCATATGCGAAAATCATCCCAACTTACCACCTGCCGCTGGAAGCATGTAAGTTACCCAAAAGATATCAGATCTCTGCATAAAAACTCCCAAATGACATCACGGATCTTAAATAAAGCATAAATTTATTAATCTAGCATTCTCGAGTCCAAGTTACTTCGCATCTCCTCTCATCTACGCTTAAACCTTACGGTGTCAATTCAGCAATGCGCTAGAGACGAAAATTCGCTGCACTCTCCGCTTACGGCCTCCTCGAATCTACTTTGTAATTGCCTCTATAATCGGCACAAAACCAAGAAAGTTGTCTCTGACTAGTCTGAAATAGTTCGACTGCTCTCAAGTGGCAGACCCACCGACTCCATATGCAATTCATTGCCCACAAATGCAGCAATTGTATCCAGTAATAGGAAATTCGGACCCCTCACCTTTCAGCATGACTGAAAAACAACTTAAAACGGGCAGGATCAGCAGAGATCACTCTAGTGTCAAATGCACTTAAGCATCTAATTAAACGAGTTAATGAAACCTGAGTATTCCACCACGAGTATTGCACGAACCACGAATTCAGCAAGCCTCAAAAGTCGCTAGTCACGCTTTCACGCCAGTAATAAAGGGTCTCTTATGCATACGCATGAACTACGTCAAAATTTACAAACAAGGATACTTACACACCTGGACTCGTTAGCGCGAACCGCACACCACGCAAGGCCACCATCACATCAAAGCCTACCCCCTCACATATGCCGCTAGATACGTAAAGGGAGCATTAAGTACGATGAAACAAATGGTTATCACAGGAATTCCTATTGACCTTAAGAATCACAGCAAAAACAATACCCTTTTTATTTTGAAAGTGCAAAAAGACAAATCTAATTTTCCAAGGCATTCGTAGGTCACATAAAGCACAGCTTTTCATTACTAACTAGTTATATATGTGCAAAGGTTGACTTCTTGAGGGTTTTACAACTCACATTGGTTGACGCTATAATAGTGTAATGCTTGCGTTTCTTTAGACGAACATTGAAAGTGAGGGCAGGAACACAATTTGAATCTCTCAATTTCGACACAGCCAATTCTGCAACGCACTGCTAATACGCTATTAATTAGCCATTTCGTCTAAGGCATTCTTGGCGTCTCAGAGTAATCAACGTTCTTGCATTAGGTGGTGGCAGAGGATCAGTGCACTATCAACGCGAAATACTGAGGTGCTGTCTGTGGAAAGTGGAGGACTCAGCTGGTTGTTGCTTTTAAACCAAACACCATGTCACTACCATTTAGCGTAGTAACAAGAGTATGTAGCACACAAATTTGCACGTTTTTTGATTGTGTAGCTGTCAGTTTCATCTACGATCAATTGGATGACCATTGCGACTTCGTTGAGTGGCCCAACCTCCATACAAAGCTAGTGTTTCCGGTTCCATCCACGCACTGAGCATATATGTTCTGCTCAAGCACTATGCCTAATTTTACCCTAAGGCAAGTTGCAAGGTCCCACAGTTGCATTCATTGAATGTGCGCGTTTTGTATTTACGTTAACGTCTACGTTCACGACACTCAGTTGCAGTTAAGGGCGCAATCATACGCATCCGTTGTCGCTTGACGTCGATAACATTGCTCATTAGACTTCCGTAACCTAAAAGTTGCATGAAACACGTGTTAGGGAACATAAAATAAACAAACAAAGGGAATTCGTTTATGCAAAATGAATGTACGAGTTGTGGATTCATGCACAGCCCACCGGAAAAACGACGGCGGTACAAATTTTATGCTGATTGCATACCTTATCGGTGGTACCGTGAATCTCTCTGCAGACTTGTTGCAGACTATCAAACTTTAATAGATTCAAAGGTCCTAAGCAAGTTGGACACATTTTCAATAACAACCTCACAAAAGTGACGATTTAATATCAGTCACTTTAATGCATATAAGTACTGCTGCAAGACGAGCCTTCCTTGATGGCAAAATGCGACATAATGCTAAAGCAGAATATGCATATTCAGCAAGCAGAGAGAACGGGACTGTAAGCATGGCTTGGGGGCCTGTCCACCCAACTGGGGCAATGTGGCCAACCATGTGTCTGAAACCGGTAGTCAGAACAAACAAAGTAGAGCAAGCATCATTATACCTAGAAATTACACGCGCACAAAACCACATGCCTTACCTTTGGTCTCGAATGTCTTACGGTGTTTGACTCCGAACTCCTATGGCTTTGACCTCCTCTAGCGTTAGGGATCTGGAACACTAAAGGGAAAGTAAGATAGGTAGGCAGCGCCCAAGTGTCTTAAAGAGCTTGAGAGCTAGAAGTAGCCTCCTCTGTCCCCTTTGCATGTGCTCTCCGCCAACGAGAAGTAAACAAATCATGTTCTCGCACCACCTGACCTCAGCCTTGAGTAAGCAGTGCTATAATCATCATTTATTTGTTTATTATGCCACACTGTGCATGCTGTACACTATGTTAAAGATCTTTAACGCGCTTGCTGTATTCGCAATGCTTGTGTTCTTCAAATGTACAGTGATTTCGAGATGCTGTGACACTTTCCTCACGCAAGTGTTATTTGAGGATTGACTGCGTGTCGGGTTTCCGGGTTCTGTTCGGTGGCAATAGTCGAGACTTCATTTACATGTACAAGGACATGCAAGAGTACTTTACGTGAATGGGAATTTTATTATTTAATATTAAGCTATTACTCTTGAATCGTTTCGTATCATCAGAAGTTATTTGTCGGTCCTCGTTAATTTGCGCCTATCCGCGAATCCCACCAACTCTTTTCTATTTTACCTACATATGTGCTTGCCAAATTATACGCAAGGAAAGAAAAGTTTACTGTGTAGGATTTGTTCCTTTCATGTAATTTCTTTTGCTTCCTTGTTGGAATGCATAATAATGCTTGAGGCACTTGAGTTAAATTGAACGCATAATGTGTTAAGGAGTATGCTTGTTATTTGAAGTCTGAATAGCCTTGGTCGCTATGGACTAATTCAGGCACTCTGTGTTGGCAGATCCAACGATTGAAATGGTTGACGCGACTATCTCGGCGTCTTGCGACTTCATGAATTCTACTTAGGCCACTTTCGTGAAGTAGTCAACCATAAATAGAACATATCGGCTTCTCCTCTTGGTAAGTAGTAGAGGACCCATGATGTCGATACCCACTCTTTCGCTCTCAAATCCTGTGGGCATAAGCTGCAGGGGTGCAACCGCTGTGGAATGAGGGCTCTTGAGCCTGCTGCAAATAGTGCACGTTCGGCAGAAGTCCTGCACGTCTGGGGAGAGGGAGAGCCACCAGTATCGCTTTATCGAGGCCTCCACAATCTTTTACTCGCCTACGTGACCCAACTGTTCGTGCAACTCTTGAAGGGCTGTTTGTATTAGGGAACCTGGAACAGCCAACGCTTGGGAGACGTGACGACTTCTTGGAACCACAAGACTTCATCTTCCAGGGAGAGTTTGGATCATTGTTGCTATATCTGCCCGGCTGCCTTGCTGGACGATTTCGTCTCTTCTGCAGTGGGCTTGGACGAAGATGTCAGGAACCTGTCGTATACCGGGGACGTGTCGGGATCTGTATTCTGTGTGTCTCTCCACTGATGTTCAGTCGGTTCGCTTAAAAATATGGTTCCCACTACACTGCTATGCCTTTCCACTGAGAAAGATCTGCGGGATAACGCATTCGCTTTGCTATGCGAGTCTCCTTTTCTGTACTGCACAGTGAGGTCATATTGTTGCAGTTCCTCGTACCAGCGTGCAACCGAACGGTTGATCTCCTTCATTGTTTTCAACGAGGTCAGCGCCCGATGGTCTGTTTCCACTATGACCTGTCTCGCTATCGGGTAGTGCTTGAAGTGTCGCACCATTGTGTAGGTGGCGAAAAATTCACGTTTTGTTGCACTCTTCTGTCTCATTTTTCTGTCTAGTCTGACACTAGCGTAGGCGATGACGCGTTCTCTGCCTTCTTTGTCTCGCTGCGAAAGTGCACCACCAACAACCGCGCTACTGGTGTCCGTGTCTAGTACAAAGGGTGGTGCGTCGGTCTCGAATTTTGATAAAGCCAGAATCGGCGCGGAGCGGAGCAGAGCATTCGCTTTGGTTACTTGAAGGCTTCATCATATTAGTTCCCACGCTTGTAATTCTTTTTCGCCTGCCTCTGTTATTTTGTGTAGAGGACTAACGATTTTGGCGAAGCCTTTGACGAAACGCCTATAGTAGTTTGCCAAACCGAGGAAGCTGCGGAGTTCTGCCTGATTAGTTGGTGTTGGCCAGGATCTCATTTGTTTTGTGCGATTTTCAGTGACTGCCATCCCATCTGACGAGACTGTGTGCCCAAGAAGGTGACTGAACGAAGAAGAAAATGACGCTTCTTTGGATTCAAGGTCAAACCTGCATTCTGCGGACAGTCCAGGACTAGTTTAAGATTGGCGATATGCTCGCGGATGTCTACCAAAAACAAGCACGTCATCCAGATAAATTATGCAATATTTCGGAAAAATCCCGATCAGTGCTGTTTGCATCAGGCGCTGAAAAGCGGCTGCAGCGTTCCAGAGTCCAAACGGCATTGTCTGGACTTCATTAGGCTCGTTAGGCGCCATGAAAGCCGTCTTCTCTCTATCTTTTTTCACCGCTTCTACTTGCCAGTATCCGAATTTTAAGTCTAGCGTGGAGAACCACTTTGATCCATGCAGAGCATCCAAGGACTCGTTGATATTAGGTAAGGGAAAGGCGTCCTTCTTAGTTACGGCATCTAGCTTTCCGTAATCTATACACAGCCGTAGACTACCAGCATTTTTCTTTACCAATGCGATTGGAGTAGCCCTTGATGACTTGGATGGTTTTATGGCTTCATTCTTGATCATCTCTTCCACCAGACGGTTTACTTCGTCTAGGAGGAGCGGCAGTATACGTCTGGGTTTTTGCCGAACGGGCTCAGCTTCGCCCTTGTCAACAGTATGTTTGACTACATTTGTTCGTCCGAGTTTCGCTCCTTGCCATGAGAACACGCTCGGATACCTGCTAAGCAATGAGTGCAGGTCCTTTCTCTCGCTATCGGTGATCTGTGTCAACTGGGAGCAAAGCTCATTTAAGTTGTTGATGGGAATGCCCGTAGCCCCGACTGTTTCTACATCCGCTACCGATTTCGTCAGCGTCTTTTTTTTGGAAGGACTCTGACTGGGGTTGTTTCCTTATACTGCTAAGTCACGAATGTCCCTTCTGCGAAATTCAGAACCGCCTTGGTGTTACGAAGGAAGCCAACGCTGAGAACCGAGTCCCAAACTAACTCGGGGCACATAATAAATTAGACTGTCCAGGTTTCTTATCCAGTGACACTTTTAGCGACGTCTAGCCTTTTACCTTCATCTTTCCTTCTTCTGCTGAGAGAAGTTTTGCAGAGGGGGTACCAGTGTGAAACTTGGTGCGGAGATCTGGGAACGCTTGGGGATTTACTAATGCCTTGGCTGCGCCTGAGTCAAGGGGCAAACTGCAGGGGTGTCCCTCTAGCTTGGCAGTGACTTGCATGAATGGGATCGAACCATGGGAGGGTAGGCAGAATAAGAAATAGTGCAGCTCACCTGCTTTTGAGATACGGCGCGATGGAGTCCAACGTGGACGTGTAGAATTCGGACGGCAATTGGACACATGGATCGGCGAAGTCAGGAGAAGTTTCTGACGCTTCCTGGTCGCTGCCTCGACCAACTGGCTGAGATCTTTGGTTTTCATGGCCTGGAGCTTTGCTGTGATGGATGGTGGTCGAACTCCGGCTTTGAATCGAACAGCCACCCAACTTTTCACCTTGTTATATAGGCAGCCTCAGAAGGGCCGTTTGGCGAGGATTTTCAGGACCACCGCGTAATCCTTGTCGTATTCGCCTGGTTTTAGATCGCGGCAAAAGAAGTCCCTAGCTAGCGACTCCTCTCGCTGGCCGACAACGAGTTGAGTTAGGATCTCACAGCACTGGTCAGGATCGGAGTCAGGTGAGACCCCGGCATCAATCACTGCTGAGAAAAGCTCTTGCAGAAGAGCGTGCAGGATCAGCAGAATTCTTTGCCACTGGGGGTATAAGTGGATGTTAAACCTCACGGCTTCCATCCGATCCCCGAAATCCATTCCTTCTTTGAAATGAGAAAGAGGGTTCCTCCTCTTCCTTCTTATTGCTCTTGTCATTCGAAGTCTGAACACGCTTCGACATCTTTATTTTGGATGAGAGAGAGAGAGAGTACAGCGAGACTTTATAAGAGAGTTCAGGAGGAGGATAATTCACGCTCCTGGTAATCATCACGCCGCTCCGCTGCCATGTTCAAATTGTTCCCCCGCCTCTGGCCTACAATGCACACTTAAAAAGCATAAGCATTACAATGTTTGCCTGATAGTGATGGAAGGGGAGAATGTTCATGTGCTGGCAGTGTGTGAAGGCAAAACTATCGCATCTTTTGATGGAGTAGAAGCATCAAACTCAGACTCCCCTTGAAATTCCTTTGAAGATATTTATGCAATCTTTCACATTTAGCAAGCTCTGCACGGTTAGTGGAAACTAATTCCACATTTCCGTTGCGAAAAAGAAATATTTATTGACTCCATTCGTCTCCATGTTTAAGCGAGACTGGATGCTAGTGTGTCATGCATGCTATATTATCTCTTGACGGCAACCTGTCGACCGTCATCCCGTTAAACAGGGACAGCAGATTGATTTCGAAAAGGAAGAAGTTGTGTCGGCAATAGGTGGCATAACTTGCAATTGCGCGAATAGAAGCTGAATTAGCAGATTGGACGGGAATGTCCTTTAAGACCTGTATATTTGACCCCGAGAAGGTACCCCACCAGAGCAAAAAGACTTTAGCGGTGTACTGAAAGGAATGATCCGGTGAGATAGAGTTTGTGGTGCGGAGGTCAGTTTGTTGAATGCCTTTTCCGTCACTCGTTTGTGTAACAACAGTCCATTGCACTCATTATCTTCGTCCAATATGTTGGTCTGCTAACCTTTCAACAGCCTCGCTGACATTGTACTGATACTTCCCTCCACTTGTTGACAGTGGTCTTTGAATAAAGTAAGGCCGCTAATTTAACAGTGTTGCACAATAAAGTTATAGAATTACCCAACCAGATGCAGGTTGGAATGCTTTTCCACAAGCCCAGGCTTGCATCGGTGCTTGTCAGGACGAAAGTGAAGCGATGTATGCACCAGATATGAAAGTAAGGGTGGGTGTTTTCAAGGCCAACGAAAATCTATTTGAAAGATTTACTACCGTATCCATGTCATGGTAGAGCTTTGAAAAATTATTCCAGAAATAAATGAATGGCGTCGCATCGTAGTGTGAGCTGAAGACATGCAACTTTAGACTGCGTGCTTCTAGCACTTTAAAATTCGCTACAAACTAAATGGATTAGGATTTCTAGGAATGAGTTGGTGCTGGCTTTTAGTGCTTTATTGTAGGAAAGATTTGTTCCACATGACAAGGATGGCGATTCCCTTGAGAATGCCATGTTATAAATGCGAAAGTTGAATAATGGCGTGCTTATCACCTCATTTACAAGTGGTTTGACATGAGTGGAAGGAAGGAGGAAGGAGAGGTTCATCCACTTGACCTTACTCCCCGAAGACAGCACTTTTCAGATAAAACTGTAATTTCATCATGATTAAGTAGTGTTTAGCACAAGCAATAATTGACCACCTCTGCTACTATTATGGCATCTTCTACGCCCTTCCTTTACACTCTACCCTACCACGCAGGCTTACTGACGCGTCAAGATAATTCTACTTTGTGGCCAAAAATGCACCCGCACACAGTTTTGCAATTTGCGCCATCCTCCCTCAAGGTCATCTTCACTGACTGACTGATCATTATTTCAACTTGACCCATCAATATGACAATTAATACACTGCACAATGTAAGCTACTCGCACTTCCAGAAACGTCGACTTGGTGTGAAGTTATTGACCGATTCCCCACTCGTCCTTGCCACACCGCCAGTAATGCCTCCGACATTACCATTTTGCAGGAGGCGACCTGCTCGCACCGACTCACTCACCTTATCACTTGCAACAAGTGTGCCGCATACGCGGCCTGAGCAATTAAATACGATGAAGTGAGTTAGTGGGCGCGTGCTGAATTGTTGGTAAATCGTAGGGTCGAAATTTGTTCTGAGGTGTTCTCCGATAGGATGGCGACCAATTGGATGCATTCGGTGTGTGGGGACCTCTTCCCAACCACAAATGACTCTACGAATCTCGACGGCAAGACAAGGATCTTTACTCTGTTTTGTTTCGACACCAGTAAGAATGAGAACTGTATTTCGTTGCCTCTTATAGCTGTTTTGAGGCATTCTTTAGTCATTCGGTGACCACAGAGGTGCACCCGACGATTGTTGTCCCCTTGTAAATGACGAAATGGAAGCATTTTATAAGCGAGCTCCGCTTTATAAAAGGGAGGTAGCTTGTGTTGTCGTGGCACCGATGCGTCTCTCCCATAAAATTCGCTTCACTGTTTTTATTGTTGAAAAATGGAACTGCTAAGCCAGTCGTTTCCTGCGTTTGTTGGGATGAGCTCCCGAGACAGGTTGTGACGAAATGAAAGCAGTTTATGTGTGAGTAACCTTTGGTAAAAGCGCGGTAATGGTGAGAATTTTCGAGGTAGATTGTGGCGTAAAGTGTGCTTCCATGCATTGAGACCTCATGTTACACGCGCCGTAGCTGGTGCTGTCTCGGTTGCAATCCGACACTTCTTTTGAATCGGTTTAGTGTTTTGTTAAGGTGGAAAACTGCTTAGCCAGTTTCTTTCTGTTTTTGTTCTGCGGAGCTCTCTCGTCAGATCGTGACGACCTGGACGCACATTTTGTATGGCCACCTCATGCTAACGGCAGGGTAGGTGCTGTTATCGCGGTAGCAACGCTTCGTCCCTTTTATGTCCGTTACGGAATTTTGATGATGAGAAGGAGAACTGCTCAGGCTGCTGCCTCCTACTTTTTGCTCCGAGGAGGTCTCGTGTAAGATGGTGATGAAATAGACGCATTTTATAGATGGGCACTTGTCGGCAATAGGAAGATACTTTAAGTTAGCGTGGTACCAACGATAACCTTCTTAAATTTTTAATTTACAAATGAGGAACTGCTTGGTTGGTAGCCACCTGTTTTGTTATTAGGAGTTCCTGAGTAAGTTGTTGACGGAACCGATGCATTCGCTACATGGGAAGCCCTTCTCAATAGCGCAGTGTTAGTGTCATCGTGGCACCAACGCAGTGCTCCTTCTAGTCCCCCTCGAGATTTCATTAATAAAGAGGACAGCTGATGAATTGGTTGCCTCCTGTTTTTGCTGTACGAATTTCTCGAGGCAGATTGTGATAAAACGGGTGCATTCTCTACATGTGTGCCTTGTGTAAATAGCGCTGTAGCCTGCTATTCCGCATCTACAACACAGCACTTTTTCGTAAATCGGTGCTAAATGAGGCGATATTGGTTTCAAACCACCAGCTGGCGCTTCCTGGTCAACAGTTTGTATCAACCATGTGCAATCATTTTGGATGTATTTGCTTTTTAGGTAAGGGAACCTGCAATAGCCTTTGGATCTTATCAGTAGGAATGAGAATTATTCAACTTGTTGCGTCCCATCGATGCTTTGAGTTGATTTATATTCCACGAGAGACCATCTGGGCGTGCTCGATGATTGTTGTGCCCCTTCAAATGCCACCAAGGTGCGTGATGGCTGAGGTGTGTCGCTTTCCCACTTTGAAGAGTTGGTGCCACTGAGGGTCCTTAATTGGGGATCGCACAGCATTTGTTCACTCAGTTCGCCGCAAAAGTCATAACTTGTGTACTGTGAAACATCGCCCTATATGACGGACTTCTTTGCCGTACGTCCGCACAGACAGCATGTGTTGTTGAAGATGCGGGCGATGAATCGCCTCAAACTAATGCAAATCCTTCTTCCGCACCCCTGGAGCGGATGCTTCAGCTAAAGCAGTTGCATGGCCCACCCTGATCCCTCAAATCTAACTGTTCCTATCGTTTAACAATGCCATGGGGCACCTCAGAAAAACCTCTCACCTTCCCTACCCAAATTTTCTTTATGGCGTTTGAAGGGATACCCTGTCCACGACAATCCAGCTCAATTACTCGCACGACCTAAAGTTGCGCCTGGAGTAGGAGAATGGTTGTCTTCGTAAACAAGACCAATTATCGCAGCCACCAGGCCATGCTCACGACCATGAAGCACCGAAAGCTTTGTTCGCCTCCAAATCATCACATATCCAGCAGATGGTTGGTCTCAACATTCCTATATTGTGCCTCTTTACTTTATATAACCTAGGACATTGTTCGCCATCCCACATTAATGTTATTTGCAACCCAAGGACCCATTCGATTCGCCAGTCCAAAGGAATGACCACGCAGTTTTTTTGATAAAGTTAAATCCCTAATAAACCTTGCTGCTTTCCTCACACCTTGTCCGAGAAGTTGATTGGCGCTGCCGTAATTTCAATGTCATTACATCTGGTATCCACTGTAAATCACATGGAAAGGTAAAATTTTGATTAGCCTATTCGAGAGTGCTACCAAAAATAAGGTTGAATTCCTTCCATTTAGTCAACTGCTTCCCATTTAACTGAGTTAGGTGGCTAGATCAGTAGGTAAGGAAATCTGTTTGGGGATAGATAGAAGAAGAAATGCACAATGCTGCACCGCAGCACTGTACAGAGTCATCTTGCGGTGTCCATGTCGAATCCCCTTTCCTCCTTCCTCACCCTCTCTCGTTCCATGCTCTCGACTTCTCATCCCTTTGCCTCTATCTCACTCATTCCCCGGTCTCTCTCAGATGTGCATTCATGCTGCTTCGCAATACAGCGCAATAAGTCTGCAAAGCATATGTCTAGAAACATAAGGAAAACGCCGTCGTTACGGCAAGAGTCATTTTAGTTGTGAGTCAACGATGTCCCTAATCAATTTCTACCCTGCAGCGCACTTTTCCTGCCACGCTCACTTTCGATGTCTCTTGTATGCTTTTACATTCGCCAAATAAGTGAAAGCACCAAGAGACCTATTAAAGTAATAATGGCTTGCTCAATATGCATGCCTCACCACAGAAGCACTGTAGCACGGCTTGGCTAGATCTGACTGGATTGCACTCGGTCGGAACAGAACGGACTGGTCACTTAGGCTGGATTATGACAGGCCTGCATAAAATAGGAAAGAAGAGGATGGACGGGATCAGCAGCCAGATCTATCGTGAATGCCTCATCCCTTGTGGCGCCTTATGCGCTATCACCGAAGTCAATCTTAATAACATCCCAATTTGACCCGTCTAATTCACTGACACAGGTCCATGCCATGTAAAACGAGGACTTCTTCTCTTCTGTCTTGCAGACACTATGGATTACTACTTTCCACATGCGTATAAATACATGCCTGTCAATTTATCGCCATTGTTGAGTTTTGGCGTTGCAAGCTTTTTATCAAATACGAGAGACAGAGCAGACTGAATTTGGAGACCAATTTTGTTGTGGAATAACGAAAATTAATCGTGCGATTTTGTTGTGCCGAATCGTCTTTACGCGGTAGATTTGAGTCTTCGTTGTTGTGTGAAGCGTCTGGTGCTTAAAGGCATGCTTGAATTTCAGCTGTGAGGCGTAATTAGGTATGCATGTTGGTCTTCATTATTTCGCTTGGCGGGAATGCGCATTTTTGATGCAGCATTATCTGCTGGGCGTGGAAGTGTTACCTAGCAACACTGAGCGCGAATCTCGCCGTCGCTATTGCTCATTGCACTTCTTAGGTAAGATTAGTTTGTAGTTTATTGGTCGCTATTTTGTGCAACGTGTTCTTGTCACCTCTTCGTAGATCCATTCGTACTTATGTATGGTAGTAGGTGCGCTATTTTTATACCTATATTGTCTGCTTTGGTGGGAAATGTATGGAGTGTGCGGGGCACTTCGCGATTCGGTCGTTTCTTGACTTCGAGACCACGGTTGCGTGTTGATAGTATCTTTGTGAAACTTGTTATGAGGGTTCAGCCCTGACATGAGTTAGTTTTTGAGGCTGATTGAGGAGCAGGAGGATGGTTGCTGAGAGACCTGTAACTCTTCGCTGGGCACTTTTGCATTGCTACACAGACGCTGCCTTGTAGCGGCCCTAAATGTTTGGTTTCTAAGATATTATATTTGCTTGTATGTGTTGATGTGGCGGGTCATCGGACGTTTGTGTGTCGACTTTCCCACTTTTTCCTTCTGCACGTTTCGGATACTACGAATTTACAGTAGTGATGAAGCTACATGTGATGATTGTGTGGAATGCTACGCAATGTGGGATGTTTAAGTCATTTGTAAGGGCGTCTCCTTTGGACTGCGATGCGGATCTTGCCGTGGATGATATTGTTGCGTTTGATGGCATAGCGATGGGTGTTAGCTCTTTTGGTTCAAGCATTGGATAATTGCATGGCCAGCAGGTAAACAGACGAGATGGATGTAAGGTTAGTGTTGAGCTGGTAGGCAGGCTTATGATCGCGTTGAGAAAGGCCGGTGAATTGGGGTGGAAATGGGCGGCAGTGCTGCAGAGCTGTTTTGAAATCTACTCTGGACCCTTTTCACGAACTCCAACATGTATGCATTTTGAAGTGTGTGCCTTTTATCCTTGTATTTACTGACTTTTTTACTGTACGCGAATGTATTTTATGTTACTTATCAGTTTATGTATTTGGAATGGATCAAGTTGACTTGTTTATAGTTGTGTGCACGTATATGAACAAGTCGAGACGCATACAAATTTTTTTATTGAATGAACATGAGGAATTGAATTTGGACGAGATTTTGTTATCCAGCAACAGCACTTTTCATCGCTTGTTCGTTTCGCAGAATAATTTTAAAGGGGAGCAGTTGAAGCTGCCCTGGCAGTTGGTTGGATAGTGGATGATATCAAAAGAGAGAGATTATGGCAGGAGGGTCTAATCTGTTGGAAACAAAAGGAAAAATCTACCAAACACCTGGAACTACACGGCGCTGGATTCGTTGCAGGTGCAAAGTCCAGCAAAAGTATTTTTTTCGTTGGAGTATTTTGTGATAAGCATGTAGACATTATTGAACAGTAGTGGGTGCTAATTTTGGGCGCAAAACTTGGTATCGCAGTATTTTGTATTTAACTAGTTAGATCTCCTGGTGGTAATGGGGTCCTGCCAACAACATGCGTCGTTGCTGACGGTGGTATCGATGAAGGAGAATGTGGCTGTGGAAGCCAGCCCATGGGAGTCCACTGAGACGGCACTATGCGCCCTTGAACTTGTCGTCGTCGTTGACAGATGTAGCGTTGCAGACATTCGACCAATCGATCCTGCTGAAGGTTTCCTCGCTCGATGTTGAATGTTAACTTGCGTAGGACATAAGTAGCGTGACTTTGTGTTCGGAGGAGTTATGAAAGACTGGATGCGGTGTTCTGGTGCTAAGCAGTAGTCTGGTGAGTACTTTCCTGCAAGACGATTTGTTGTATAAATTAAGTCTGATGTTATCATTGGCCCACAAATATTGGTTTTGCTTGTTTGTTTTAAAATAGGATGTTCAGGTTCTGTCGCCTTTGATAGTTGTACGGTGTGAGGTGAAGCCAATACGAGGTAGTTGTGAAGTAGTCGGCAGTGAGGTTAGTATGAGCTGTATATGCTTGAAAGTGGTTTGGCTAATGCTAAAGAAATTCGACACAAGTTGTTGAGAAGTTTCCATGCTTGCATAACTTACGCAAGGAGGCGTTCTCATTGACGGCTACAGGCTTGTGTGCTACAGCGAGTAAGGTGACCTATATCCAAAGCGCGATTAATTAGTAGGAGAAACAGTAAATGTGCATTGACTTGGTGCCCCACTTGGTTCTGTGGGTGTGTGTTTAACGACTATATCTGTCGGTTAATGGTACTGAGGAGTGTTGCTGCTACCTAATGCAGGTAGTTAAGTTTGTCATCGTATGGTTGCCATGCGGCACTAGGTTTGAGACCGATAGCCACCTCAAATCTTAGTTGTCCTGTTAATGTCATGGTCTTGAGGTCTTATCGTTGACAGAATTTGGAATTTTCCTTGTAGGCATGATGGTCGGTGGATCCGCATCATTCCTCACGGGATCCGCTTTGGCCATAGAAGGTGGGGAGGGGATTGCAGGTGCAGCACAGTTACCAAGGGGAGCACGGAGGATGGCGCTGGAAGCGGAGAGATGGACTGTGTAACACATCGGTAGTTCGCTAAATTACGAGTGTTGGTGGTGGGGCCACTCGTTTTCCCCACCGTTGTACCTTCACTGAGTGGGTCGTGGGTATGTGGAATAGATGTGTATTCGCTCGAATGTTATGTCTTATTTGGTGTTCTTGGGGTGAGGGAAGGCTGAAGGCGCTGCAGTGGGTATGTATACAGTAGTGATGGAGATGTTTTATTGCGATTTAGAGCGGTATTGACCGCTGCTTGCTGAATATGCATATTCTGCTTAAGTACTATGTAGCGTAGCTAGGGCAGTGAGACCACCTCTGTGACCTTGACAGAAACCGGCAGTTCTAACAAACAAAGTACTACATTGCCCCTCTCCTCTTTCGAGCATCGTCCCCGACGCGTACCTAGGTACGCCCCCCGCGTTAGCCATCACAACATACTCGGTGCTGCAAGAAGCACCCACGAGCTAACCATGCCAGTCGCCAACATTCGACGCGATTGGGGCGATGCTTGACACCAACGTCAGTAATCCCTCTTGACAGTGCATTGCACCTCGAGCTTCGTCTAGCTTGGAAACGAAATTCGGAATACGTGGTTCTGCCGACCGTCAGTATGTCCGTAGAGGGGCGTTAGCACGCCGATCTCCTTAAGCAAGTATATTAGGGGTAATCTTTAGAACGAAACTTCCCAGGTGGTCCATGGCTAGTGTCGCTTCAGTTGTTTATATCTTCCTTGTAGAACACGGAGAAGGGGTAGATGCCGGAGGTGGACGTCGTTTTTGGCCCGCCCGTAGCACATGCACTTCTTTCGCACCGCTGCAACATGCCGCATGCGGTAGAAATCGAGATAAAAAACCCTATAGAGTCAGGTCTGCTTCCCGCTGCCACCAAGGTAGCGTCCCGAGGCTCCCTTAAGGCAAAAGAAGGCAAAGTGGCAAGGTAGAATACATATATTCACCGGACAGAAGGAAAAAGGCTGCTGTCATGGCCCAGGGGCCAGCCCACGCATCTAGGGCAGTACGACCACCTCTGTGACCTTGACAGAAACCGGCAGTTCTAACAAACAAAGTACTACAACTAAGTCTCGTTTTGCCACCAAGGAAGGCTCGTCTTGCAGCAGTACTTATATGCATTAAAGTGACTGATATTAAATCGTCACTTTTGTGAGGTTGTTATTGAAAATGTGTCCAACTTGCTTAGGACCTTTGAATCTATTAAAGTTTGATAGTCTGCAACAAGTCTGCAGAGAGATTCACGGTACCACCGATAAGGTATGCAATCAGCATAAAATTTGTACCGCCGTCGTTTTTCCGGTGGGCTGTGCATGAATCCACAACTCGTACATTCATTTTGCATAAACGAATTCCCTTTGTTTGTTTATTTTATGTTCCCTAACACGTGTTTCATGCAACTTTTAGGTTACGGAAGTCTAATGAGCAATGTTATCGACGTCAAGCGACAACGGATGCGTATGATTGCGCCCTTAACTGCAACTGAGTGTCGTGAACGTAGACGTTAACGTAAATACAAAACGCGCACATTCAATGAATGCAACTGTGGGACCTTGCAACTTGCCTTAGGGTAAAATTAGGCATAGTGCTTGAGCAGAACATATATGCTCAGTGCGTGGATGGAACCGGAAACACTAGCTTTGTATGGAGGTTGGGCCACTCAACGAAGTCGCAATGGTCATCCAATTGATCGTAGATGAAACTGACAGCTACACAATCAAAAAACGTGCAAATTTGTGTGCTACATACTCTTGTTACTACGCTAAATGGTAGTGACATGGTGTTTGGTTTAAAAGCAACAACCAGCTGAGTCCTCCACTTTCCACAGACAGCACCTCAGTATTTCGCGTTGATAGTGCACTGATCCTCTGCCACCACCTAATGCAAGAACGTTGATTACTCTGAGACGCCAAGAATGCCTTAGACGAAATGGCTAATTAATAGCGTATTAGCAGTGCGTTGCAGAATTGGCTGTGTCGAAATTGAGAGATTCAAATTGTGTTCCTGCCCTCACTTTCAATGTTCGTCTAAAGAAACGCAAGCATTACACTATTATAGCGTCAACCAATGTGAGTTGTAAAACCCTCAAGAAGTCAACCTTTGCACATATATAACTAGTTAGTAATGAAAAGCTGTGCTTTATGTGACCTACGAATGCCTTGGAAAATTAGATTTGTCTTTTTGCACTTTCAAAATAAAAAAGGTCTTGTTTTTGCTGTGATTCTTAGAGTCAATAGGAATTCCTGTGATAACCATTTGTTTCATCGTACTTAATGCTCCCTTTACGTATCTAGCGGCATATGTGAGGGGGTAGGCTTTGATGTGATGGTGGCCGTGCGTGGTGTGCGGTTCGCGCTAACGAGTCCAGGTGTGTAAGTATCCTTGTTTGTAAATTTTGACGTATTTCATGCGTATGCATAAGAGACCCTTTATTATTGGCGTGAAAGCGTGACTAGCGACTTTGAGGCTTGCTGAATTCGTGGTTCGTGCAATGCTCGTGGTGGAATACTCAGGTTTCATTAACTCGTTTAATTAGATGCTTAAGTGCATTTGACACTAGGGTGGTCTCTGCTGATCTTGCCTGTTTTAAGTTGTGTTTCAGTCATGCTGAAAGGTGAGGGGTCCGAATTTCCTATTACTGGATACAATTGCTGCATTTGTGGGCAATGAATTGCATATTGAGTCGGCGGGTCTGCCACTTGAGAGCAGTCGAACTATTTCAGACTAGTCAGAGACAACTTTCTTGGTTTAGTGGCGATTATAGAGGCAATTACAAAGTAGATTCGAGGAGACCGTAAGCGGAGAGTGCAGCGAATTTTCGTCTCTAGCGCATTTCTGAATTGACACCGTAAGGTTTGGGCGTAGATGAGAGGAGATGCGAAGTAACTTGGACTCGTGAATGTCAGATTAATAATTTAATGCTTTATTTAAGATCCGTGATGTCATTTGGGAGTTTTTATGCAGAGATCTGATATATTTTGGGTAACTTACATGCCTCCAGCAGCAGGTGGTAAGTTGGGATGATTTTCGCATATGGACATAATTTATCCGCTCCCAAAAATGCTACTACACGCCATTTTTTAGTAGTAAAGGGTATGGTCAATGTACCTCCTTCGCTGTACGGTCGTTGGTGCGCCAAAAGACTTAGCACTCTTTCATCATAAAGTCTGCTGCCCAATTTGATAAGGTGTGATTAATTTAGCACTCCTTGGATGAGGTGGAGAAATGCAGCGAAGGCAAGCGCTCGCGGTGTTGCGTCCTTGGCGGGACTGCAGGTGTCACGAGATGGCTTCTTTCCTCGCCTCTTTTCTCGGGCGCGAGTGCAGCTGAGATCTGGGTGATTTTGTTGCCTTGTAGGAGGTACAGTAAGTGTTCACTATCTTCTTACCAACGCTGCATGCATTTGATGCGCTGATTAATGCAGAGTGACCTAATGTCGTCTTTTGAACGCGTTTTCCTTATTTTTTGTTATAATTGGCTGAAGTGAAGTGCCATAAGTATATTGGGTGAGGTAGGAGCCATGAAACATGCGTAGGAGTGTTCTTGGTGGCTAATTGCATTTGTTTTATGCAAACAGGTTTTTGATGAAAAAAAAATGGAACATCTAGGCTGCGGTGAAGCCGTTGAAAAGGCGGTTTGTAAAGTCATGTTTTGAGGGTTCATCCGTTTTCTGTAACGCGCTATATAAAGTGGTCGTTTACTGGCCATTTTAGACGGATTTTGCTTGCATTGGACACGAGGTAGCCGATGAACACGTAGGGTCGTGGTGGTCTATTGTTTGTCTGTGGAACGTCAACACCGTTTTCTCTGTTGTGATTTTTGTATTTCCTTCCATGGACATCTGTTGGAATCTGGTAGCGTTGCCCTTTCCCTTCGGTGTTTCCAAATTATTAATTGTTAATAAAGTAAAGCAAAACGTCGCAAATAAGCTAGTAGGTTGAGTTGACACACCTTTATAACAACTGATTGTCCGTGTAGTTGAGCCTAAGTTAGTAGTCCACAGAAAAGATGGCCACAAAACAAATCAACAACATGTGAAAAAACACTGCATTTATGTGTAATGGTAGTCCGGATACATGCTAGTCATCGTGGTATCCCAATGTAAAGGTAAAACTTGTCTTGCCAAAACCGGTATTAAAAGTTTTTAATGTTGAAACGCAAAACTTTTAAAGCAGTCGCCTCCTACCTATGTTATGAGCAGGTATCTGTACATATTGTGACGAAATGGAAGTATTCTGTATGTAAGCACCTGTTGGTAGTAAGGCGGTAGTCTGTGTTATCGCGACGCCAACGAGTCTTCCCTTTAGATTCAGCATCACGTTTTATGTAATCGTTAGAAAGGCGAAGAGCTGAGGCACTTGGCTCCTACGGCTGTCGTAAGGAGCCGTCGGCACCTCTTAGCGATAGGGTGGATGTCTCTGTAATTGCAGTACCGAAGCGTGTCTCTTTTACAATCCGTATCACGTTTTTTTATTGTTGAGACAGAAATGGTGAGCTCGTCGGCTCCTACGTCTGTTGTAAGGAGCCGTGAGTAGGGATTGTGACGAAATGGAGGTGTTCTGTGAATGAGGACCTCTTGGTAATAGGGCGGTGGCCTGTATCATCGCCGCACCGACGCGTCTCCCCTTTGCGATCCTATTCACGCTTTTTATTGTTAAGCAGATCTAATGAAACAGTCGCGTTTTGTCTTTGTCATGAGGAGCTGTGGGGTCAGATTGAGAAGAAATGGAAGTATTGTGCATGTGAGCACCCCTTGGTAGTATGCCGGTAGTCTGTGTTATCGCAGCATCGACGCGTCCTTCATTTGTAATCCGTTTCAAATTTTCTATTGTTGAGACAGAACTGCTAAACTTGTCAGCTCCTACGTCTGTTGCAAGAAGCCGTCGGTAAGGATTGTGACAAAATGAAGGTGTTCTGTACGTGAGTATACCTTGGTACTAGGGCAGTAGTGCATATAATTGACGCACCAACGCGTCTCTCCTTTGAAATCCGCAACACAATTTTTATTGTTTAGACAGATCTGATTGGCACTAATCCGCCATCGCGGCATTAGCGAATCTCCACTCCATATTTGGATTGGCATTTTGTGAGGTGGAGACAAAGGATTGGTCATGCAGTCGCCGTTTGCGATGGTGATGAGGTGCTGTCGGCACAGATTGTGAGGAGTTGGAAGTAATCTGTATGTGGGCACCTCTTGAGAGTAGTAGGGCGGTAGTCTGTTGTCGCGGCACGGACGAATCTCTCCTTTTTATTTGGTATGACGTTTTATATTGTTGAGACCTTGGGCCTGCAACGACTTTAACACCATGTAAAGCCAAGTAATTGGTGAATGTCCCCACTGATCTTAATTAGGCCTCACCCGCCGTAATCTCCCTTGGATGCAATAACTCAACATTCGACCAGCCGCCCGGACAGCTTCAACTACTCCCCTTCAAGATCATTCGGCAAAACGATTAAACATGAGAAAATGCCCCTAGACAGCAAAACTCGACCGAAATCAACTTCTGATTTCCATTCAATAAACAACTATATGTGTCTCCACATACGCATATACATGTGTACATATATGAACAAGTAAATTTTATGTATTACAAATGCAGAAACCAGAAAATAACATAAGGCATTTTTGCGTGCAGTGGAAAAATGAGTAAATGGAAGGACAAAAAAAAATAAATTTAGAAACGCAAACTTAAACAAACCCACTGATACGGAAAGGACCCAGACTAGATTTTAAAATAGCTCTGCAGCACACCTCCTCATTTCCATCTTTTCAGCAGTGACCCAATCACCTTTGCGATTCACCAATCTTCCTTAACTCGATAATAAGCTTGCCTACCGGTTCAACCCTAACCTCGCATTCATCTCGTCTGTTTAGCCTGCAGCCATGCGATTGCTCAACGCTTGAGCCAAAAGAGGTGGCACCTCTCGCTATACCATCACACGCACCAGTATCGTTCAAGACAAAACCCAAATCACAGATAAAAGGAGACACTCCCACAACTGACTCGAAAAGCTTGCATTGCCTACCATTGCACAGGTTCACCACACATTGCTCCACGACCATGGTAAGTTCGTAGCATCGAAAAAGCAAAAAGGCAAAAAATGGCAAAGCCTATATGCAAACACAAGCACAACTAATAAAAATATCGTAATAATCAAATAGTTAAGACGGCTACAATGTGAAGTCCGCATAGCGATGCGAACATTTTCAAGCAAAGTTGTATAGGTGCCTGAGTAGCTATCCTCTTGCTTCTGAGCCTACTATAAACGCCAATTCATATTAGAGGTAAGACTACGGTCAAGTGGTTTCTGAGGTCCTACACAAGTTTCGCAAAGAAAATATCAATCCAGAACCGTGGTGTCGAAGTCAAGGAACAACCAAATTAGAAAACGCTCACACGTTCGATACATTTCACACCAATAGGGATGTTATAGTGATGAAAATAACGCACCTATTACCGTGCATAAAGCATAAAGGACCTACGGACAAATGACAAAATGCATGTCGCTACGCGAAAAATACGCAGAGAATAGCAACAATGCATGAAATGCAACGCAATCTTACCAAGGAAATTCAACAGGTAATAGGGAAGGCGAAATTCACACCCATTGTTGCGAGGTAATGCCTCCACACCTAGCAGATAAGGCTGCACCAGAAACACACATCCTCGCCAATTAAAGGGCCGATACAATCATGCACAACAGGTAAAGCCCAGCAATCACTAAAGTTTTCCAGTTTTGTGCGAACGGAGTCCAACCCAACTATAATCCAAGCACACCCGCAAATAACAAACACTTTACACGAAAATGCGAAACCACAGCGACCGCGCAAAACATTTAGGCATAACAAATAAATACGTTTAAAGCTTGTCCTTATAAAGCGAAATCAGCCTTTAAAACTGTCTTAGTTTGTCTATACCATTTATATGACGAATGCAATGCTAAAACTAAACAATGTTGACATGCATGTCTATTCATGCAAAGCAACCAAAAAATCACTTCTTAAAGGATGAATTGTAAAATGTGTAGCAACAATCTAAGCTGGTAAGTTTGCTACCCACAATCAATTGCACAGTGTTTTGTTTATTTTTCAGAGTCAGCTTAGCCAGGTTTCCCAAAGGGTTGATTCGTTGGATTTTGCCTATTATTTTCATAAAGAATTTGATTTGGTTTTCGACCAACATCAAAAGGCGTTAGAGGTCATAGATGAATCGCAACGTTGTTTTTGTCTTCTTTAAGTTTCATGTACGCGTATTTTTTAGGTTTAATGTTACTTGTAGCATCCTTAGCCCCCTTTGAGGGCAACAGAAGGCATAATGCTAGGGTAGAATGCCTGTAATACTTTGTTTGTTGGAACTACCGGGTTCTGTCAAGGTCACAGAGGTGGCCATACTGCCCTAGCTGCGTGGGCTAGCCTGTAGGCCATACCAGCAGCCAATTTCCCTCTGCCCGTTGAATATATATATTATTTTTCAGCATTCTGCCTTCTTTTGCCTTCGAAGGAGCGCCGGGACGCTACAATACCCATCCACTATACAAAAGAAACGGAGCTACTAATATGGCTCGTTGATTAACCCTGCCGGCCAAGGCAATATGACCACCTATGTGACCTACACTGGTGGAGGAGGGAGGAGAAAGAGAGGGTACTTCATGCATAAAGTAGAACCATCCGTTTACTTTTAAAGCTTCATAGTAGATGTAACATCCGGCTTGACTACTACGATCAGGCTTAGTCAATGCGCTATTTGCGAATCTAACACTGACACTCTGCCAGTGGTATGAATAGGTGTGTGGGCAATCCCGCCCATTTGGGAGGATAAGATCACTTATGGAGGAAACTAATGTTGCCAGAAATCGCAGCATGCGCAGCCAAAATCGACTCCCGAGATTTGCGGAGAAGGTAATGGAAATCAATTTAAGCCTAAAAATGACCTATCAGCTCTCATGAAATTGAGAAAATCTCGAATCGCCTAACTACAGAGTAGACATGCGTTCAGTGCTTTCATCTAGCAAGATCTGCAAGAGGAACCAAAGCACTGGCAGCTCCAAACAACCAGTCATCTGGATCCGAGATGACTGAATAAGTTACCAATTGCGTACTTCTAAAATATATCACCCCTCCCAGTTGCAAATGCATAAACCGCTCCAAACTTCAACCACCTGCTTGGCTAATGAAGACACCATGCTCATAATCGCAGCAAATATTCACCGCAAATGAGTCAATCACACGACTACTGTTAACTGAGGTGACCTCAATACGGGTAGAGCATTCAAAAGCATTGTTGCAACTTCAAGACGAAATCCACTACACAAATCGGTCGGATAGATCAACGGCTTACAGGGTAGATGAAGCCAAACATTTGGGTTGACGCTTGACACCATAATCAATGCCAGAGTAAATAAATAAAAGGTAAAAAGCAAATGGAATAAAGTGCAAATGATTGCGAGAATGCGGAATGGATGGATAGGGAAGTAGCCTAATAAGGGATGGCAGTCTGTTCCTGCAACTCAGTCATCCTTGCCTCCAACTCCGTGGGCTCAACATGCGTCCCGTTAAGACCTCGCTTCATTTCTGCGAACTCCACCTCCATAGATGTCGGGAGAGTCTGAGTTGCTGCAGCTGAAACAGCGTGCTTGCGGTGGGTGTCTCTAGCTGCACCGACACCTGAATGCGCGTAACCTACAGTGCTGCGCTAGAGGATACGAGTTTCCCATATTCCGCCGCGCATTTCGTCACTGTCGCCTCATGATCCTCCTGCAGTGGACATCCCTCCGCCACTCCACTGTAGATGTTCTTGAGGTCGGTTGATGTAATGTTGAAAATACACCTGCTTCAACGGTAAACAATGCCAATCAGACCTTTTTTAATTATTAACAAATCTCACATATGCTTGGAACCTCCCAGCAACTCTCCCTCTCTGTCTTATGTAAGTGAAGATGCCGATGAATAAGCCAAAAAAGGGAAATGTATGAATTAATGGATGAATGGTTAGCTGGACTTGGTGGTTTCGTTCTCGGTTTTATATCAACGATTGAATCTTTTCCTCTCACATAATACCTCATGGAACTAGAGATAGTTTTGGATACGTTTACTCTAACAGAACATAACAAGTAAGTCGAAACCCCACTTAGCTAGTGGAAAAGTTCGTTCGTGTTAAAGAAGTTGAGCTGGGATGGTTGAACTAGTGACCAGACATTGATTTAGAACAGATCTCTCGAAAATGGTATATGCAGCACATTCTATAACACTGTTAGTTCCAAAGAGAACTTCAAAGAAGCAACGATACAGGCAGCTCTAAACACTAAGGATATTTTCCAGACTTCCTATTCCAGAAGTGACAGTTTTCGCCCGCACCAAAAGCCGCTGCATAAACTGGAAGCCAGATAAGACGGCGTTACTCTTTTGGTACCAAACCATGCAAAATGGCGCAGTAGCAAGACAAAAGGGGCAAAGAAAAGACAAGATTAAGCTGCATAACTCCATTGCATTTGCATTTTATCTTACTTGCTATTAAGAGGTACAATCACTCGTGTAGAATGCCTGTCCTATCCATCATTTGAGGCGCGTTTGGAAGAGTGCCGTTCACTGCATGTCAAAATAACCCACTTAGCACTAGAGGACAGGCGGGTCTTCTTCCTTGAAACGCGATAGCAAAGAGCATCTTTCGCCTCACACCCAAACGGCTCAGTGGAAATGGCCTCAAATACAAAGCCTTAACAACGTTTTTTAATGAGCAATAAAGCGATGACATCTGAGACACAGAGGCAAAATTGGACCACAGGAGGACCAGAAATGCCTGCTTACGGGACCTCCAGATACAAACGGAAATGCCAAACGACTAATAAGACCAAGTCCACTATCAATCATTAGTCAACTAAAAGGCAACTGTGTAGGAACTTTTGCCGAGGTGCTTTGCAAGATCAAGAAAGCGCCAAGTCCATTTTATGGCACATCATCATCACTGCAACACTTCAGTCCACAATCCAAGCTCCTCTCAATGGTGCATAAGCTTTGCACGATTCTTACCTTTGTCACCAAAATAAACGCAGCACCCAGTCAATGTTTCTCCAATGCTACTGTAGTCTTCGAACTATCTATGCTGTTGTGTTTTTAGCAAATTTTCGACACCAATAACTAGAGCTAAGTAAAGAGAACTTGAAGAAACATTACGAAAGGAATAGGAAGAACGAGAAGAGGAAATATATTACTCTGGCATGTCATGTCGGCCTCCCATTGAGCTGGTGATCCAGCAATGATTCACTGACCGGTAGTGTTTCAAGAAGTCCCTTCCGAGCGCCTTCCAGCTATGTCGAATTCTACCGATCAGATAGATCTCAGACATCAGCTTCGTTGGTCTTCTCTAAGTCACCAAATCGCCGTGAACAACTGCATCCAAAGTCCACCGCACACGCACACACGCACGCACACACACACACCAATACATGGAGTGCCGAGTGTTTTACAACGGTGAAGTGACCACTATGTGGATGGTTGAGTGATAACCGGTAACAAAATGTTTATTTGCCTAGTGGTCGTGACAGCACAGGCCATTTTCTATCATGGAATCAAAATTTTCATGAACTGCCAACCCTACTGTCTGCATCCACGTGGCAGTCGTTCGGTCAACGTCCATCACATCTGCTTAATTATTGAGGAGGTAAATCAACTGTTGCACCATCACTCACGTCCCACATCGCTGTTTACTGCTATTAACTCGTTGATCCAGAGTAAGTCCAGACAAAAAAGGATTGCAATTTTGTTCTATTTAGTACTAAGGGTCCACTCAAGTGTACTGCCCTTTAACTGCCTTGAAGTCACCAAAATCAAACCCATCAAATCATTTGGTAAGAAGAGATGCATTTTACTACCACCAGATGCTCATTCACCGAATACCATGCTAAAACTAGACAACAAGCTGGCTTTCGCTTCAACCTTCGGACAAATTTACACCTCAATTGGTTTTAGCCAATGAGTACAGGAAATCAATGCGAAAACAGCAAGAGGAACCGCATCGAAACGGGCGCATGCTATTGAATTTTTCGTCACTCAGTAGGGATAAAAGTTCAAGTAATAACCTGGAAAACATTGCTGAAATTTAGCTATTCGAACCCGCTACACTTGACAACGACGAAGGAAGGCCGCATGCCGTGAATAAACTGCAGTTCGGAATTTCTAGGAACATGCTGGTTAGTGATCACGACGCAAAATCGGTACTAACAGCACTTAGAATGATTAGTCTAGAACCGGTGATTCCATACGATGCTGGTCATCTCGCTGAGTGGTCTGAACACAAGTTCATTGCAGACTACAATCGCCCGTATTTAACGATCAGGCAGCATTCTCAATACTTTGAAATTTTAGCACCACACTGGATACATGACGCACAGCATTAGCAATGGAAAATAGGAAGCCACAAACAAGTAACACCCCAATAAGGGCAGTCTTCAATGCAATTCAGCAAGCTTTAAAAAGGAGAAAAATATTTTGGCCAGATAAAGGTCTAGTTTAATTTAATCAACATTTGTAATAGGAAGGAGAAGACTTGCATTCCGGGTAAAGCAGGCGTTTCAAAATCCCTTCCCTTCCTCTTCTTCAACACAACGAGCAAATGAACCAACTGGGCTTCAAGTCCCACCGTCCCCAGAAATCACACTTATCTCTACCACCACAAGTGTCTGGACTCCCGACACCATACTGGCGGGCCCCGTCACCAAATTCATAGCCGCACCGAAAGGCACCGAGGAAGCAGTGGGGACAGCAAAACCATCAGCATTGGTGCCCTCGATTTCAGGAGCAATAAGAGTCATCAGCGATTCGGTAGCGGCATTGACCAGCCACCCCTCAATGTCGTCATAGATCCACGCCATCAGAAACAAAGTGGAGTTGGTGAGCAGGAGTCGTCAATTGAATGAGGAATTTGGTCAATGAGACACACAGTGGGAAAGACGAGGCCAAAGATGCGATGAGTGTGTGCATCCATACTACAGACGGCGCCCGCGTGAGCGCTAATTCCAACAATGCAGCATAGGGAGATGGGGATGTGGAGGAGATTGATAGCGGTCCCGAGTTGACAGTCCTAATGATGATACCGCAGTAAGACGTGCAAGGTGGCATAGATCTGTTGGTTCAATGGTCAGGTGTCGATCACTGCCTTTGCCGCATCGCAATCCTTGTCTGTAAGGGAAGTGAGGATGACGATGAAGTGGGGATTAGTTAGTCAGTTGTAACGAAAAAGGAAAACACGTTCGAGAATGGGCACTAGGCCCATTTGCGAGAATCAACCCATCAGGCACATGTAACTTTGGCGAACGCTTACCGCAGCTCCTACAAGGCGGCAAAATCACTAAAACCTCAGCTGCAACCACGATCGAGAAAAGGGACGAGGAAGGAATCAATTTCGTGACACTCAGAGTTGCACCGAAGCCGCGACCTTTTAAGCGTTCGTATTCACGCACATACTCGATGGCATGGGACCACAGTTCCCCGCCTCATGGACGACAAAATTCATGGACAAAGAGAGTCAACTTTTTCGGCGCACCAATGACTGCATCGCTCAGAGGAGGCATTTACCCTGTCACGGGAACGAAGAAATTATGTGCTTCCAACTTCTCGACAAGCGTAGCTACTTTTGTTATGGAATTATCTGGCCGCTGTTAAAAACGTGATTTGCCTAGAGGGAAATCAAACGTCCACCTAAAAAAACTCATTTGAAGTTACAGTGAGGGAATAAAGCAGTGATTCATTATTTCGACATTTTCGGGTCCAAATTATTTCGCATCTTTTCTCACATCTGCGCTGAGACGATTTTTGGCATTATGCCATCACTCGTTGCACCAAAACCGGTCCACCATCTTCACAAGAGTCGAAATCCTTCCTTTTCTCACCGAAGTCAGTATGCAATTTTCATTTTCACTTGTCATTGAAATTGGAAATTCATTCATCGACTGCAGCACAGGAAAGGGGGTCCTAAGAAGCGCCATCTGATAAGTGAACCCTCACGTTCGACCGCTGCAATAACTGAAATTCACAGTTTTGAGCTCAGCGTTATGCTGGAGAATACTTCGACAGCACTGAAGTAACGAAATCGTCAGTTCGATATGAGATTTCTTGTCAATAAATAGAAAACTGGTAGTCAGCATAAAAAAATCCGACCCTCCACCTTTCGTCAAAATTTTAAAGACTTTAAACAGCCATGCTTAACTGACACCGCCCAGATGTAAAAAGTGCTTAAGGCAAATAGACGCAATCTGCACCAACACTTAACCAAATGACCAAACAGAATTCGAGTATTTCATCACCAGGATTACACAAACCATGGATTCAACAAGCCTCGAAAGGCACTAGCCACACTTTCGAGTCAATATATATGTTTTGTTGTGTGCATGCATGAAATGCATCGAAAATTTTAACAGCAGATATATACCTGCATTCATCAGGGTGAATCGCAACCCATGGACAACCGCCACCAGACAAAAGTCCAAACTTTCATATGTGCCGCTAAATACACGAAAAGAGCATTGGGTGCTAATAAAGCATAGTGACATTCACAGCTCTCATTTTCAAGTTTGAAGACCACATCATGAGAATTTTAACTTGCGGAATGAAAACAAATATAAACTTGTTTGGCGAGGACAATACTTTGCAAGACATGGGCACGCGATATTAAGCACGATATTTATTAGTTCTGATGATCTTTGGAACATAGACCGATTAATAATAAGTCAAAGTTTATAATTTTTGCTATGGTTTTAAAAATTATTGCATGCTAAATCTATTGCTTTGCCCATTATCTTCCTTCGGGTCACACAAGTCGAAATTGATATAATGGTTTATTACATATGTTTCTTTAAATGTACCTTTCAGGCGAAAGGCAAGAGCATATCTTGAATCCATCAAGACTGATCGAGGCTACCTCACGACCCCAGTTTAGTGTGCCGTTTATCTATCCTTTTGTCTAAGGCATTAAGGTGCATCAAAGCGTTTATGCCATGCTTATTATAATAATTATATCCTTTAAATGTGCTTTGTAGGCCAAAGGTGGAAGAATAATTTTAACCTGGTCGTAGAGTAGCGTGGTTGCTCCTTGGAGGCAAATATATCCTCGGCACAGACTTCCTAATATTGTTACTCCATATGTGCCTTCAACAGATAATAATAGCAAGAGCGGAAGAATGGAAGAGAAGGAAAGGGAAGAACCGTCTAGATTTCAACCTTCTAGTGTTCTGCTTAGTCGCAGGGATGGGGAAGCTAGTAGTAGAGCTCCCTGCACGAACTGCAGAAATATTGCCTGTGGACAGCAAAGGGCTTGACCAGTTGTTTATAATTTAATCAAGCGCAATGTCACTAGGTCCTGACATTTTATTAAAAAAATGTTCGGCATATAATTTGCACTTCTGTTTTTGTCTAGTCTTTAGACTCAACCACGATCACTTGGATGGTTATTGTACCTTCGTTGAGTGGAGTGGCCTCTAGGCCATGCTAGCAACCAAAAATTTTAGTGCAGATTTGTAACGCAATATAGCCAAACAGCTGCAAGGACATTGTTCACTTTTTGGTAAGGTGCTAAAATATAACATCTTACGAGGATAGAGAGTTAGAAACTAAATGTCGACTTAAGTCTTTACCACTAATGTGCCGATTACATTACGTCCAGATGTGGCTGAGCAGAATTATGGAGAATAAACTTTGCCAAAATAACGTGGCTTGGATACAATCACATCTCAACCATCCGACATAAGAGGCGAACACGTCATCTTGATTGCTTGCTTTGCAGGTGCCAATTACCCATGCGCTTGAACCAATGCAATCCATTTTGCTTCGTCGACAAGGCAATAATGACGCAGTGATCGTGTTATTACCATTGGGCCAGCAAAACATACTCCTTTTGCAAGTTTAGCAATTTACCATGCAAACTGGCTTACGAAGACTCTCGTAGGGTTCTGACTGCAAGCACTAGTCAAAAGACGGAATACAACATCACCAGAAGATCCATAAATGGAGATTAAAAGAAAGCGCAGCATACTGGCGTAGTACGTTTCTCCAACCCAGTGTCTCCGAATCGATATTCACATTCTCCGGATGAGCGCAGTTTGACGGAACTCACGGATGGAGTGCAACTCAACTCAGTGAGGTGAGCAGACATCACTTCAGTAATTTTGCCCTGGCGGAATAGGTGTTCACATCTGCATTAAGTTCAGCCATTAAAAAACTCACAAATTGCAGAACAACCGTCCCAATCATCCACCGTAGGGTGCCATGTTGCCTAATTGAAGCTTAAATCGAGTAAAATTTAAGGTAATATTTAAGGGAGCGAAATGAAGCCGGTTGTTTACTGACGGTTCTAAATATCACCTACTTAGGGCTTCGGACGCAATCTTGCACCTCCCTTGTACCTTATGACCTTGACCTTAAGTAATTTGACATGGTGACTTGTCAAGAAGGATTTGTAATGATTTGAAATAATCTTTTTTGCCAAAGTGTAGATTTTGCATTTTATGTTCTTGTTACTTGCATTTGCATCGCTAATAGAGCGAGCTTAGCACTCCATCCATGTTGATCCTAGCGGTAAAAAGGGGAAAATGGAAGAACAATCTTAAACAAGTTGCCGTTGGTAGCGGCCTAAGCTGCATATTCCTATTGTGATAGGTGTGCATTAGGAACAGGTAGTAAATTCCAGGCAACTTTAATGCTTTGGTTTCGTAATTCTACAGAAGTTGGCATTGTTGATATTCAGTTCTCTATCATTGCGATTGCATAATTACACCCCTACTTCTTTGCTTTCACATATTTGAAAGAAAAGTTAGTGTTCAACTCCGTTATATAGCGATTGCGTCTTAGCTGGCTTTCATTAGTTTTCAGCTTGCATCAGCATACACCTCAACATGACAACATCTAAAATTTGATTTTCTGCCGGACCACACCAATTGCGTGGTGTTGCAGCCGAGTATAATGCCAACTGTTTCTCTCATTAACGGTTCTTTGACTAGACCTTATCAAGTTGGTTTGCGACGGGCATGATGCGGGTTTTTAGTCTGTAGGACTTGTGCTTCAAGAGTGTGGGTAAGCCCCAATCAAGGGTATCCTTGTGGTCATCAGAAAAAAGGTCGAGAATGCATCAACGCAATAGCAGCGCTTTTAGCTGGTCTCATCGACAAATGCCCAGTTGTCATCTGCCAATCAGTATATAAGCAAGATGTGTCATGGACGATTCGAGCCTCCCTTAGGCGATATTTTACAGCTCGCGCATTCTCCCCTCCAGTTGTGTTTAGCGGTGTTTGATTTCTCCTGCACGCATTCATAGCATAGGACAGTCTCTCGATCACTGGTCAGTCATGCGTTGCTGTGCTGGAAAGAGAAGGTGGCTCTCTTATAACAACTGCATGTAAGAATCCATTTAATTTGATTTTGTTGCATATTTTACTAGGATTTTATTTCCTTTTGGTTCTATTGGGCACAGTGAGGGAAGAATTCGCACCACCCGATCAGTTATGCTGCTCTATATCAACCACTCAAGACTGTTACTGCATCAGTTCAGGATCAAAAAAAAAACAAAAATAAACAAAGCGACTACTGTGCGTTTCCTTATCATGGACGCAACGTGCAAGTGATGTAATCGAATTCGCAGAAAGTCATTGTCGTCAGCTGCCTTCTTTTCATACATTGTCGCAATCTTGTAGCGTCCCTTGTGAGAATCCGAAATGCATGCAAATAGACTCCCATCAATAAAGTTGAAATAGACAGGATCTGCGTAGTGTTTATAAAGTTTCGTTGGTGCAGAGGAATGATCTCTTAACTTTCCGCCCTGAGAATCACATTGTGCGGTGCATCTGCACTAGCACTTTTTGCGCATCAGAGCGTTCGTAACCGTTTATGGTTGGCTTTAAGTTAATTTCCAAGTTCTATCTTCATAGCTGACTCAAAATATCTGCTTTTCTTTATAAGTTTGTCAGATGCAGCTACCACCAAAGCCCGCAGACACATCCGCATTCAAGCATGGTCAGGCTGTAAGAGGGCCTTCAGAATGGAGGCTATTTAAATTTAGCGTGTATGGGCCCATTGTGAGAGCTCTATTGAAGCAACTCTTGCGAAAGTTCACACCTTGCAAATCAATTGTCGAGACTCTAATGTTCCACTGCACTCTGATTCGCAAAGTGTGATGCATCTCAAGAATAAATCCAATGGAACTCATACTATGAGTATATACACATCTATTATAAATGTCTTCATTTCGTAAGCTTTTCTTCTGCGTTGTGGTAGAATAAGATTCAGCGAACGGAGTGGTAAGGGCTACTGGCATGGCCCGGCGGCCACCCATTTAGCTAGGCCGATACGTCTTGAAGCATACCTCTTGGATGAGTGGTAGGAACACAACGTAAATCCTCCAACACCGGCAAACGCTGTCCTACAGCTCCCTATTAATGCACTCTCTATTAACGCTTTGTCAAAACAATAAAGTTGTCTCAAAACAAACAGCCTTCGCTTATTTGGCGTAGTCGAAGGGACGGGGAGAAGAATAAAGAAGTTCCCGCAAATGCGGCCTTTGTAAATGACGAACAGGGGGTCTAGAGCGCTGTTAGCATGAACCACAGAGGCATCGCCTATGGGTCAAAGAGCTTGGCTGGTTATACTTGAAGCGAACATCCTGCCACCAAAACTTAACCTAGTATTAAAAATTATCTTGATTTCCTAGTTCCTATTCTTTATGCCGTTTCCCCTCCGATATTGTTATCTGACTCGTAATGACAAAAAGGACGAGTAGGAGGCACTACAGCTCCTTGATCGCGACTTCTGCAATCGTAAAAAATCAGATCTGCCATCTGATTCGTTACTTGTCGCTTGTGCCGCGTCGCCCTGATTGACGGACCCTTTGTTCCAGACCCGCATAGGCAACACAAAATGATAGCGGCACAGGGGACGAATTGCCTCAACCAGACGTGAGAGTATTTGCCGGTTTCATGTGCCATGTCCACTTCAGTCTGGGGAAAGAAAGGAAGTGGGGGAGCCAGAGGAGGGAAAAAGCGCTTAAATGTATTGAGGCGATTTGGTGGGCGTGTGGGTGAGATCGTGTTGGCGGAGGGTGGAGTTGAGATTAAATGAACGGCTGGCTAAACAACAAACGAACAATTAAAGGGTAGAACTGCCTAATTGGCCGTCTGGAGGGATGAGTTAGGAGGCAAGGATGAAATGAGTGCGCCTTCGCACCCATATACACTCAAGCACACACACACGCACACGCTTCTACCTGTTTTGCGCGACATTAATTAAGGCGACTCTACAACAGGGTGGAAATGAAAGTGTGCAATGACACACACAAACTTAGGTAGACAGACAGATAGGTGCAGATACATGGGGGAGACGGTGAAGGCGATCAAGGGCTGGAAGCTTGCATTCTTACTCGCTATTGTAGAGGACTAGGTGGGAGCATTTTCTGCTAAAAGAAAAAGAATTAGACAGTGGTATAAGCAGGTGAGTTTGACTAGTCCACCAATCGCATAGTGGAAGCAATACGCTCACCTTCGTTCTCGAAGGGGCGAGTGAAAGAAGGGAGGCGGCGTGGTGTAGGACAAAAAAGGGACAGAAGAAACGAAATCGTAAACAAGATAAAGATTTGAGTAGAGCGTGATTTGGTCAGATGCAGTGCAATCCGTGCAAGCCTGATCTAGGTTAGGAATGTTTGCTTTATTTAATCATATCATAATCGGGAGTAAGACCTGTGGAGAGATGAAGGGGAACTTACAAAGAGAGCACTAGCAGCCGATGAGGTAGGAAGAGGAGGCAGAGGGGAATTGATGATGAGTTTGGAGGAAGGGAAGATGAGAGAAGAGTAAGAGGTGCATGGAAGCAAGACGTTCTTGCGTCACTAAAGTGGGGAAATAAAGATAATGAACTGAAAAGCACGGCGTGTGCACTCCTTTTCCAGTTAAGTTAAATGAGTGGAACGCATATGGTGGGAGATAATGGTGGAGAGCCCATTGAACGTAGGAGGAAGTAAAGGATACCCTCACCGAGGATGCTTTTGAGTGGATCGTGAGGTTGAAGACGTAGACCGGAGAGCTCCTCTACATCCATTTCAAAGACGTCATCATCCCTAATATCTGCTATAAAGAAGGAAAAGACCTCAGATCGCATGGCGTGAAGCTGTGTTGATTTTATTAGGCGGGCAAAACTCAAGTGTTGAAGTTGACTTTAATAGTAACGTGTGAGGCGCCTCTAGGGATGAGGCATACACGGTAGATCAGACAGTCCTGTCTACCTTCCTTTTCCTATTTTATGCAAGCCTGTTGTAATCCAGCCGAGGTGACTGGTCTGCTCTGTTCCGATCCAGTATAATCCAGTCAGATCTAGTTTAGCCTAGTCTCGCGTACCGTGCTACAGTGATTCTGGTGTGAAATATGGATATTGAGCTGCTTATCTGGTGATTACAAACGCATGTAGGCGACAATCGATTGCTTTTTTCTCTGCTGTGGCTCATCTGCTTACTCTCTCATCTCAGAATGAAGTGAACATGGCACACGAAACTGGCAAAAGCTCTCACGCTAGGTTTGGGCGATTTGGCTCCTGTGTCGCCACTGTTCCGCACCTGCACAGGCAACATAAAATAAAGGCGTCCGTCAATCAAAGCGATGCATCGAAAGTAACAAGTAATGAACCAGTTGACAGAAGTACTTTTCTATGCAGAATTCTCAAGCGGAGAGCTGCAGTACCTCCCACTCTTCCGCTTTAGAACTTCGGGTTTAACAACCACATCAGAGAGCGAACGACATAAGCATTACTTGCATCCCCTTGGAAATGAGAAAGTCGACAATCAAGTCAAGCAGGTACTGTCAGTTAAGGAAATCGATGACTCACCTCGCCAGGATTGGTACAAATCTAGCGAATGTGAGTTTCTTATGTGTATCCCAAATTGTTGCCACGCATTACGAAAGGCAATATCAGTCAATGCATTTCTTAGGCGATAGCAAATTAGCATGAATATTTAGCTAAAAGGGACAAAAGAATGATTGATGCAGAAGTGGAGGGATGAGAAGCCTTCTAAATGAAATGAGTGAGGGTAAGGAAGGGGAAGAGAGGATTGGAAATAAACTCATGGGATAACTCTGCACAGTGCTGTGGCACGGCGTTATTTATTTTTTTCTTCCATCCCTAAACTATTCACTCAGGTGCTCATCCATCCATGTGACTAAGTAAAAGGCGAACGAATTCGGAATTATTAATGGCCCACTCAAAGCGGCCGGTCATAGATTCCCTTTCTCGTGTGATTTACAACGGAAATCAAGTAGGGTAAGGGGTGAGAATGGCACCAAAATGGATCGTAGACAAGATGCGAGAGAAAGCAAAAGCAGAAGTGGCAGAAGTAAAATATCTGCATAATGTCACTGCTAAAAGGGAAGAAAACAGTCTGGAGATCATATACTATGCTCTTAATCCGTCAAGCCAACTATTCTTCTTGAAAATGCACTGCTCGCTTTATCCTAAGCGAATTTACATTCTTTGTACCATATTCTCACACGTTCGCATCGTTACTGTTCTAATCTGAACCATTCCAGCTTTGACATGAGCTTGCATACTTTACCCTGCTTTTGCATCTTTTATTGCCATACTCTCTCAGTTTTCTTCACAAACATAGACAATTCACACTTTAGATTTTATAGTGGGAAATGCTGCAAGGACTAGCAGAATGAAGTAGGTTGCTGAATCTCATTTCTAAGTGATTGCGATCTATGCCCGTAATTTGCCAGCTTCTTTTGCCAAAATAGACATTTTAAAATGAAAAGTGTCGCAATCTCTTTAAAAAGAGGTCGAGCTGCTAATTCTTGATTCTGATCAATTCTGGAACAGCATGGATAAGAATGAAAGGAGCTCTGTACACTAGCTAGTCCTAAATTCGTTGCCTCGGCCACACCTGAATTGTGGGATTGCAAAGTGAGTACTACCGCGAGCATTTGCAGCAGGGAACCTGCTATCGATTCCTAATACTGACGTTTGCTGAGTCGGTTTTATTAATGTGCTGATAGGGGCAGGCGGTAAATAGTCATGTAGCAATTTGACATATGAAGCACTTCAAGGGATTGGCATATTTTAATGTTAAATTTGTCAAAAGATTAGGAATTCTACAATTTGAGCTATGTCGAGTCCCAATTTTTACGCAAGTATGCCATCATTAGTGTAATTATGATCTAATTAACAAAATGTGATGAAAGCATATTTATAAAAGGAACAGAGAGGATTAAATACAAGTAAATAGGGAGAAATAGACATTGGACCTTGCAGCTCATCATTACCAAAGGGAACTAGCCTAACCTGAGACAAATTTTAATTGAATCATGTTGAGGGCAGCGATTTTGATTGACCTCACCGTAACCACAGCACATCGGCTCAATACCTACATGGAGTGACATGCCGCAGCGAATGTGGCATTGGCACTAGTGCCTTTTTACTGCTAAAGGAATAATGTTATTGAGGCAGCCTTCACGCGACTTTAATCGATGTCATGTAGAACAAATTACTGTCTGTTGGTGTCGGTTTCAGACGAAATCTGCTTTACGCATTTAACAAGCCTAATCGCCGTCGAAACCGGTCAATGTAATGAGAGATATCTTGGGACTGGGGCAGACTAGTTTTAATTTAGTCACCAATACTGCGACCTAATGGATGCCGGTCTAATAAAGAGCCTCGCCTACCGGGCGCGCAGTGTTGTTTTGAGGGATTGCGTATTTTATGTCACCTATGAAGAGGTCTGACACTTGGGATCTGTGAGTAATGGTAAATATTCCGAAACAAAGTGAAGTCCGTGTGATTAATGCAAGCAGAAGTGGCAAATTCGACCGGCGTCACAAACAGGCATTTTTTTGAGATTTTTTGCATGAATAGCATTGCAAGCAAATAAATTCACATCTGCTACTCGAATTCATCTGCAATTGCAAGCTTTTATGAGTCCCCTGAACAGTAAAGCACCAAATTCACTTCCACTATTCAAGGTCTTGTATGCAAGCAACCGATTATTTGCTGCCGTAGAATACATGCATGAACTCGCTTCTAGTCGCCTGGCGAGTCGCGTGTTCTTACCAACGAAAATACGTAGTGTAAGCATAAGAATGAGTGGTCACTATCAGTTAATAGAAACGTTGCAGCAGTTGTTAAAACAACATATTGCTGAGCAGCAATAGATTGTAGAGAGCTATCAAAATAGTCATAGGCATCTTTCAAAAACATGGATTTTTGGTTTCTTGGAGCGACAGCTTCTAATTTTTGTTTCGGGAACTTGCTCATAAAATTGCATTGAGGCATCAGTTCTGGTACGTTAAATTAAACATTCCGAAACGCTCCTATTATAAGTCGTTAATATACAATTCTTTTCCTTCACAATTTAAAAAAAAGTAACTTTTCATTCTGGGACATAATGCAGAAGCAGATAAGGGGTGTATTCAAAACATCATGCCTGTATCGATCTAAGAGCACCCAAATACGCGGCTGTTGCTCTTCTGCGTTTCATCCACACGTGAGGTTTCAGGAAAGATACAGGGTGCTCTATCGGGTGCTCAACCAATTTTATTAGAAGCTCTGTCGCATAATCTCACGCAATTCGGCATTCATCTTTTGGATTACTCAGAACAACAGCTCATAAATTTGTTTGCATTTCATTCCATACAGCTTTGAGAACAGTTTTCAATTCTTGATGCAAAACATCGATGGGGCATGGGCTCGAACGTACCAAAATAGTCCCCTAAAATGCCCGGTACATTAAGTCGTCTTCTTTGGCAAGCGTATTCTCATTCCTTACAAAAAAGAACTAAGTTTAATTAAGAGCTCATCACCCGGGGCACATAACGAGAAAGCAGGCCAAGCGCGGTGGACTTTAACCACAAGTCTGTTTTGCTCTGCATTGCATTCACATGTCTGGTTGAGGGCTGATCCAGGAAGGCCTTCTTCCTGCTCATTACATTCACTGTAGTCTTCGTTGCAGGAGGTCACGCAACTCGCCTTTTTCTTGGCTAAAATGGGTGTCTACGCATGCAATTTGTGCTCAGGACCATTCAGAAGTATCATCCTGTGCTTCAAACATCTGGAATACTTTCACCAAGGTAGATGGATTGTAATTTTAAGACGCGGTTTATGTGCACATAAATCATTGTGAATATGAATACATACATTAGCAGAAGCATGCTAATATGCAGAGATATGAGTGATAATGCAAGGAGGGTTGGGAGTAGCTTACGAATATTTGAATCATGTTGAGTGGATCAATACTTGTTATAATGCACGTGATTTGGCTTTGTGACATTAGCAATCAACTTAGGTAGCAGCATACGTTTGTTGTGTTTTTAGTAAACATTGCTTTTGATTGTCTAAATTGCTCAAGGCGTTGCGAATACCTCGTAACGCTCTTACTGCACCAAAAAGGTAAGACTTACAAAACGCACCCTCGAATCTTTTATTCGACAATCATAGGTATCGAAATTAACATAAGTACCTTCTTTCGTGTCTCGTAAATAGCTTGGAATCACAGTACGTGTTATGCATGCAACGCCCCATTTGATAACTTTGATTTGCTCCTCCGCCATTTCATAGAGATACATATTTGTGAGTTTGGGTCCATTGACCTCTGATGAATCTAGTGTGGTCTGCTCCCCAAATATAGCATTAGCGTCTCATGCAGACTCCCTGTAAATATCTACATTATTGAACCACACTGTATTTACGAGGATGGGGAATTCAGAAATACGCTTTCACTGCACAGATTGCTACGCCGAATTTTTGACGCTTGAGGCATTGCAAGAACACGTGTACTCTCATCACTTCTGTAGGTATTGCTTTATCCATTAGACATGTTTCGCAATGATTGTTTGCTAAAACGCCTTGATCTCTTCTGCTTTCCAGATGCTTACCTCGCATTGTTTGCTTAAATTGTGGGTGAGTGCTATTGTGTCAGCAAAATTTGTAAGTCGCAGTAATAACAACATTAATCTTAATCTTAACTGATAGCTTAGTGAGGTAAGGGCAACCGCTGCGGTGATGCGTTAGTGAATAGCAGAAACTATTGCTACATGTCTTGTGCATGGCGATCTGATTGTTCGAAGCCGGTCAAGCGTTGTTTATTTGACATAGCAAGGCAGAATCGGCATTGCATAACGCCAAATTTTATCAGTCGTTTTGGCAGCAATTGACAGCGACATGGCAATAGTACTTGATCGATAGTCGAGTGCAATTATGAAATGCATCGGTATCCTAAATGCGCTGTATTTCTAAATGAAATTTAACATGCTCATTTATTTGTGTTTCAGTGCAATCCAGCAAGCTGTCTTAATACTAAGCTGATGCTATTTCATCCTGGTAGGCGTAACGCTTAGGGCGGATTCTTGATATAATACTAAGAAATTGAAGTGAGAATGCTAGACTTTTTAGTGTATTGGGGTAATATAGCGCAGAGAATGAGTAAACGATTTGATTTTTAAACAAAAGTGGTACACAAGAAAAATTATCCTGTGTGAGGATTAACTTAGGCCTCAGAATACCACAGGGCACATGCGTATCTTCGTTACATCCCTAAGCATGATTAATTTTTGGCTTCAAAGTCACGTAAATTGTGCGGTGCGGCAACTCAATCCAATTTCAGGTGCCTTCATGCTGAGATGTATCCTAATTAACCAAAGGTTGAGCATGCGTGCTTGCATGGGAGGGGCATGAGAGGAGCGAGAATCACTGATGGGCCAGAAGGTAAAGGAAACTATTGTGCCCGCTAGAAATTGGAATCGCACTGCACAACTGACTTGACGATGGTCCCAAGCCGATTATTCTGCTTCTCTTGTTCACCCTTACAAGCGGTAGTACAGACCATTGCCACCTTGTAGCAATATTAATTGAGCCACCAGTATCACAGCACCTATTGGGCGTTAGCTTTAGTGATGGTACTCCAGCCGTTTTACCTCTAGCTATTATAAATTACTTAGAGGATGCTACAAAAATTTTCGTTGGTGCTGCGAGTGGAGGGTTTACACACTGCTACAAGAGAGAGGATAATACAGACCAATTTAACTGGCTGATGAACAAGTTACATCACTAAATTCATAACGCTGAAAATAATCCATGTCTTTTCCATCCATTTCTTTGTCTTCGTACTTGTATACCTTTGCAGAGCCACAACCTCACATTCCACTCATACATGCAGTTGCAACTTGTGTGAAACTGGTGGTAACGCATTGAGATCCCATTCACGGCATTGCACGGTGTTGCGGGAGTAAGAGAGTTGGTATCAATCAATTCGTAGCAAAAGCCTGGAAAAAGTAATCTTGAAATTATCGGGTCAACTCCTATTCAGCGCGTGCATTTAATCCTGAGACACATCCCTTTTCTCTATTCCCCCATATGTAGTGCCCCTTTAGCAAGCTTCATGCCAAAATTGATGATAAGCAGTCTTGCTGATGGATTCCATAGTTATGTTTGGGAAAACGAGTAGCCTCAGCGAATGGTCTCTTCATATCTGCTCAACGAGAGCGCAATGAGTAAAGTCAGCTTAGGGCTAGAAAAGTGGCAGGTTTAGTCAAAAGAAACTAACGAGGTAAACGCAAATTCATTGACCCAAGAAAAGTATCAGAAATATGGCGCTAGCATGGTTGATTAGCTTGCGAGTTACTTCGTGGATTAAGACCAGTAGTCGAGTAATCAGTCTTTACACTGAAAACCCAATCTTGAATCCCACTCAGTGAGCTGATTTTGGCTAGGGATTTTGCTTGGTAAAATACGCATTTATGAGAACTCGAATTGTCGCTTGTGCAAGGGATCAGCGCTTGATGAGCACCCTTTTCGTTTTTTAAGGTGAGCTTCAATCACAGCAAAGTGGACAGAGTTTCCTCGTAAATCTTAGTATTCAGTAACAATTTCATCGCAACATATTTTAAAAATCAGATAACATAGAGATTTGAGAAAGTGTTTAGCTTACAGGCGAGGCAAAACACACCAAATGAATTGTAAGTGTCTATCTAGCAAAACGCTAGACTTTTTTGGGAAATGGTTTCTGCAATGTCATGTTAATAGGAGCGATGATAAACAAAATCAGCATTTAGTGATTTGTGAGCCCATATGATAGTAAACAGAAGAAAAACAACCTTGATTAAATCGAGACAAAGTTAAAACTGGGAAGTCCTATACCCAACAATAGTCGGCAACATGACGATAAAGCTAGCATTTCCACGCAATCTAAGCACAGCCGAGGTCTAAAATCATTTACCTTAAAAATTGAATGCTGTTTGGATGCAATTTTAAAGCCAGCACAAGCATTTACTAGGGCTGTAAGTGAAAGCAGTGTTAAAGTACACATTCTTTTAAGGACCCAAATCACTCTTTTAAGTAAGAAGAAGCAGCAATCTTGCACTTGGCCTCCAATTTATACAAATAAGTGGGAGGCTATCATCGACAGTGACTGCACCGCTGTGAAGCAGTAAATACTTAAATAGCTTATGCGTACCATCCTTGATGTCGTGCTGTTTGGCACGTGTATTCACTCCCGAGGTGCACCTTTTTCTCCTTTCCCTATATGCAGTACATTCCAGAAAGATGCATGCGGGAATTGACGGCATGTAGCCTTGTAAGTGCAGTTCACAGATAAACTTGGGTAAGCGATGACCTCAGGAAAAGGCTTCCTCATATTTAGTTATATGGTGCGTAGCAAACATAGTTTTTTCCAACTAGGCCTTAGGAATTTATATCAATCATTTATTTTTATTTATTCTATTTTGTTAATTTTCCACACCGAAATATAAACAAGCCGCGCTCATTCCAATGAATCAGAGGTAGAAGGCTTTGAAAGTCAAGGTCATGCAAATTTTGTACCAAGTTTTAGTCAGTTATAAAATATATTTCTTAAAAGTGCTGAAACCCAGAAAAAAACATACTTATCCCCTTGGTTACCATGGCACGCAACTATGCATTTGCGCAAAAACGAATGTTTCGTAACTCGATTACTAGTTATCGTCTTCCTTCATCATAAACGCGGTAAGTTCCTTGAGATTTCAAATGCTATTTTGTGCACATAAGTGGAGGAAACCTAACTAAAAAGCACAACGAATCTGAGTCTAAAGAAGGTTGCATTTTGGAGAAGAGCGATGCTGACAAAAGTGAATTTTAAAATAAGGTCTAGTGCACTGAATTTTGTTCAATAAAATTTTCTTCTCTTAGAAGCAGTGCAGAACAAACTACAGTGACAGAAAAGAAGATAGGAATGAAGAATTAATGACGACGCCGGCTAGGCTATGATAAATTGAGATTTGTTATAAGTGGATCGTGATGGAGTCAGATGCAGTATAGCCTGTGCTATTCTGATGTGGGTTATGAATCTTGGTGTCATTAAAATCCTGTCATAGTGTAGAGCGAGACCAGTAGAGAGATGAAGGAGACTTACAAAGAGGGTTCTGGCAGACATTGAGGTGAGAGAGGGAGGCTAGGGCAAGTTGAGATTGGGTTTGAAAAGGGGAAAGGCGAGCGCAGAGTATGGGAGGCAGAGAGACGGGTGTTTTTGTGCTACTGAACTTGGAAAATAAAGACAAGGAAATGAAATGCAGAAAACACTTAATCTGTACCGGTAGAATTGAATGCATAGAGCAAAGACAGCGAGACACATTGCGAAGCACAATATTTAGAAACATACGGAGCGTTGTAGTATGAGACAAAGGAAACACTCACCGGAGGCTCGTTGTGGAGGAGCATGGGCAAGGGGACTTAGGTAAGATGCCGTTTTCCCATTCCGAAGACGTCGTCAGGCCTAAATACAGTCTGAGTACCTTGATCTTTAGTGTCTGCGAAGAAGAAAGAAGGAATGTAAGAGAAGACCTCAAGTTACACGGTATGGGTTGTGCCAAACGGATTAGGCGGGCCAAATTGGGGTGGTGTTAAGGTTGACTTCAACGGTATTGCATAAGGCGCCTCTTCGGATGAGATATGCACGATATTTGTGACCGACCTGCCCATCCTCTTCTTCCCCTTCGACAAAATACAGAAAATGCATATATTAACTAGCAAAATTAAGAAAGTGGCCCTTTATTAAAATGCGGAAACTTGCACATTTAACCATATAATTCTCGCACTAAAATATTTTAGCCAGGGGAAGTTGCATAATAAGTTCCTGTCACCCTGAACACGCTCTGATGGAACTTTGATCATACTTAAATAACGGGTTACCGGTGGCACATCAGTGCTGATTTCACAGTTATTTGGCCTGCCATCCGCAAATGCGGATTCCTTTCACGCCTAGTGCTCCCTTTGACCTGGGCTGTATTTTAGCAGGCGGAAAGAACCTGCCACGATGTTATTGTATTCCTTGCTTCTTGCAAACATGCTAACTTAGGTTGGTAGTGACACTACCTTTTTGGATTCTGCCCTATATCTTCTTCTTTGAATAAGGAAAAGGTGAAATAATGCTATGAATTTATGAGGTGCTCGCATAGGCTATTTACTAAACTGGGTGCGGATAATTCACCGTGAAACTGACTTCCTAGAAGCGCATTCGTGTGAAGCCACAAAGGTACTTTTGAGAAAACGCAGCGGCAGCTTCAAGGAGTAATCTACTACCACAACATTCGGGGCTAATCTTTTAAATATTTAGCCTTGACCACTCTCTCAAAGCCATCGGAATTTCACCGTGTCAAAAGCAGTTAGGCCAGCAGTGCACATAGTGGCCATAACTCTGGGGACTGAACTCTATCCCGACAAATGTGTTTAGGCAGTTTCCGCCTGACCATCATTTGTGTGCGAAGTCGCCACAGAAAAATTTTCGAGTCAAAATGTGGCGTGGTAGAAGACAAGCTTAAAATAATTTGGGCTTTTTTAAGATAGAATCAAGCATTCGCATAGGCACCGAAAGAGGGTCGCCGTGCAAAATGCTGACAAGCCCATCTGCAGCGTCGGATAAAAAGTACCGTATCTTTTGCCCAGTCAGGCCTGACTGCCTCTTTTCATTCACTCCCACCCAGTTTTCTGATCTAGCGAAAAATTGACATTGCCAAAGGGCAGTTCAAATATGCAGCCAACTTAGATTGCTGCTAAATCACAAGATCATACAGCGAAATGCGCTGGTTTGGTATGCATTCCGTTACTTCATATGCAAATCATGTCCTGTGTTGCAGAAAGACGTGTCAATATTGTGCATAGCGTCCCGCATTTCAGTACCTCATTAAGCATAAATTCGCACTTGTGTCAACACAAAATTAAAGATTCGAAATAAAAGTATATTAATCAACCTTGCCAATTATCAATCCGTGCGGGCTTTTCATCATAGGCTAGGCAATTCGATTTACCGACTTTAGATCATAGATTCGCCGACTGAGCAAATCCTCATTCAGTGAAACAACCCATGCGTCTGTAACCCGTCAAGATTATCAAAACTCTTTGAAATGGACCAGTTTAATATTGCATCAGTGGGAGCCCTTTGCTGTCAAAAGAGCATGTATTTCATTGTAAGTCAAGATCCTAGCAGGTCTAAAAACTTTGCCGTCCACCAATTATGTCGCCGTCTGGAAATCTGTTCAATCCCCCTTAAGCGTCCTGAATGTGATAGAGAGTGACAGTGGGAAGTAATGGATTCGATGTTTATCCGTTTCAGGAGAAGTGAAAAAAAAATTAAATTAAGTCATGCATTTTGGCAAAATTATGAGTAGGATTTACTGGTAGCCAATTGGCATTTTAGAGTTTACTTCCTCGGGTGCGATACAATCTCTTTCGTCACAAAGTTCGCAGTCAATGAGTGCTTACCTCGAAAAACTTGTAATCAAGTAAACAAACTTTGCAAATGTATTCAAGCACAAATAGCAGTCTTGACCTAAATTTTTACAAAATAGATAAGGTGCATTAATTAATTAGTAAAGTGCAGGCGAACATTAGAGATATGTAGTCATATGACTTTGGAAAAATGCAAGAATCTTGTGCATTATATCATTCAATGTGCCCATTGAAGCAAATCTGAACGCAAGATGCGCTTGTTTTTATCGTGTGCATCAGCAAGGCCGCGTGGAACGTTGTTGCAGTGCTCGTCTTTAATTCAGCAATAATAACTAGAATGCTTAAGACATAGGGATAAAAAAGAAACATTGACTGTAGCTGAGAATGAGGTGCCATGCGACTTAATAGTAACTTTCGCATCTAGTGGGTATTGCTGATGCAGGCTCATTGCACCTCACCCCTCTTTTTCGCAGACTAGCCTTCAAGGCGATAATATATGACACAATCGATGCAGTAAGAGCAGCGAGGGCAGAAAATCAGTGCGGGTGATGGCTAGTGACAGTATATAGTAGCAGTAGGTCACGGATGATGGCAATCTTCGTCACGTGCATGAATCCGTTTTCTCGTAAATCAGCGAAGCACGCGCTTGATCCCCAAATTTTCAAAAAGTATAAAGTAGGCAGATTAGGTGTGACGGATGCTTAAGAGGTCTGTTATGATGGTCGTGGTATGCAGCTAAGATCCCTGTCCATTTAGTGCCATGGTTGACAAAAATTATACTTTAAATCCTCATTATCACTTCGATTTCTCGCGGGTTTCTAGATTCATGTGACGAACTGAGGTGACTCCCAGCAATGCATGAGGAAGACTTAAGGAGACCTGCGCATAAAAAAAGGGACGATAACAACCCAACACCAACGCAATATGACTGCAGCTTATGATGTTTCCCTCCCTCATGTACTGCTCTGTCCTTTTGTGGTCAATTACATTACAAACTCACAGTTTTCTCGCGCCTTCTCTCCTCTGTCCTTCAAACCACGAGTTAAATCAATGTCATTGGAATGACCACATAATGAATTGGTACAAAAAAGCAGACGAGCGGTGAAGTCTTTTCGCTATTGCAACGCTTTCCACACCCACATCCTCCTACCCTAACTAACTGGTGCTTTAGGATAACCCCAGCTAGTGCCCACAAATGTATATCATGCACACGCCCACAACTGCAATCGGTATGGAATTAATAGCGCTTTCCTGTTCTTCCTTGGTTTTGTATATCAATTTTGACAAATAGCGGTTGAAATTGGCATAAGGGGGCTTCGAAAAGCTAAAGGATTGAAGTCGCGCAATTGGTAGGTCAACATGCTGCACGGTAACATGAAGCAAAAAGCGCACTTTAGCCTATTTCAGATTTGGGAGAGGATAGTAAGTGCCAAGGATTTTGTTAATTTTTAAGTCTATATAATAATAACTTTGGCGATTTTATTTTATAGGTGAGTAAGTACGTGTTTTATTGGTTTTTAGCTTGATAACCTTATTGCACGCACTACCATCTTGTGCACAGAAATCGCCACTAGGGTGATCTAAAAATTTAGAGGCCTTATTTCAATCCAATCTGGAGTAACTGTTGCCGGTGATTAGCGTTGGATACGGTCGGTTCCTTTTTGATTTCATGGGTATCGCGGCATAGATCAAGAGAAGTGCTGAACGACAAAATGATTTTCCGCCTTTATGTGAAAATTATACGCATCCGTTAATCAGAGAAATCAAAGATTCCAACATTTATTGTGTAGATCTTGGGAGAGGAGAGGTCAGTTGTATTCACACACGGGAAGGATTTCGTATCAATAAGTTGGGTGTCGCTAGTGGATGCCTCTGACTGCGAATACCGTTGCGTTTGTTTGGATCTGAGTTACCTTAACAGTCCCTACTTATGTGGACCTGACCTCGGCGTGAAGAAGAGGCCAGTATACGGACGGAAACCACTATAACCGATCTTGAGCTCATCAAACTCAGCCGATGTCTGATACTCTTCTCGTCATTTTGATAAATGGGTTCGCAGATCAAGGCATACAATTTCTATGCGCGCGTTCAATGAGTAAAGGACAAAATCGTAACGTAATGCAGTCTGGTTGTGTCGAGGATAAAATTGGGCCGGTAGGTTTTACCTATTTGCTAATTTTATACCCCTGGTAATGCATTAATTTGTTAAACTGAAATGTCTCTTTGTGGCACGAAAGTGGGAGATCAGAAGTATAATATCGATAAGCTGCGAGTACATCGGGTGGGCTAACTAAAAAACACTTAATTCCTCTGACTTATTTGAGACGAATTCATCCACTTAATTGGAAGTCGAGCAAGCGGGAAGGAACGATGAACCTGAAATCAAAACTAAACGATAAGCAAAATTTTGGCGTTGAACTAAAAGGGACCTAAATGAGCAGGTATTTAAGAGTCTTCTTCTATTGTCGACCGCACTATTGTCAGTGTAGTTATTCTCATGAACATGAATTGAAAGAAACATGGATCAAATAATCATTTCACTGCAATCGGTATGCGCTAACACTTTTCAGCCTTTGCATCTTTGGTTGCTTTTAGTCAATAAATGCATCTATATACGTATCGGACGCTTTCACGACAACAAAAACCTTTCATTGGACATTGCGTTGGAGAGGTAATCCCGCGATCCACAAATAAGTTCCAAACATCTTTTTGCGCTGCCCTTAAGTGCTACTCGCTTCGTTTGACCTTAAGAGCAAGAAATCCATCGGCCAGTCAGAATTGACTCCATGTTCCACCTTAGTGTGAGCAACTGCTTCAGTAGTCCGTGCAATAGCGCGTAAATTTTCGTTTTCTCTTGCTAGCCATTCTCGCTATTAAATTCACACCAATTCAATTTTAGTAGCACTGTTGTAGTGTCAAATACACGCGTGTCATTGCAACTACTATTCATCTACTCCATTATTTTGCACAGCATTCACATTATCCCATGTAGGCGAGTACAAACAATCTTTGGTTAATTAGGGTACATCTCAGCGCGAAGGCGCTTATAATTGGGTTAGGTTGCCACACTTGGCATCACAGCCAAAAATTTGTCAAGTGCCAGTGAGTAATGTAGATTTGTGTGCCTCATAGTACTCTGCAACCGCACTTCAGCCTCAAGCATGTCAATGCCATTAGCATGCCATCTTTGTTCGAAAAGGCATCTTGCTTCCAAGCTCATTCTTTGTTCTCAGCGGTATGTTCACTCTAATGCACTACAAATTTTGGTATAATCAACTCAATTTTGCAGGACTTTATCAGAAGCTACCGTCACGTGTAAAGTCGAGTGGCACAAAAGTGACACTAGCTAAAGCAAAGGATCCTCATCTTATCATTTGAAAGTCCACTAGCGAAATCCATAGCTGGATACCAAGGCAGCTTCCTGGACCGCACTAAAACATAGGAAAATTAGTGCGTAATTTGCTGTCTTTGCGACTATATGTAAAGTGCACTCATAAAAGCAATGGCCTCTATGATTACGCTCGACTGTTGATCACGTAATGCTACCGTGTCGCTGTCTATTACTACCTGAATTACCAATGTGATTTGACGGAATTTGATGCAATGCTTGATAGCCATGTCAACCAAGCAATGCTTAACCAATTTCGCACAGTGAGGTCCACCTATGCAGTACCTAACTTAAATCATATTTTTAATGCATCAACAATCACCCACCAGTGAGAATGCAAAGAGACTTTAGCTGCTTATCATTATTTAATAAAAACCTCTTTGTAACACTTTGTAAGACTGCCTTAAACTATTGCATTGCCGTCGAAGAGATCAATTAACAACAGGTCGATTTTGATTTACTAGTCCTTGTTACATTTCTTTTTGAAATTAGTGCGATCATAGTAATTATAGCATATTACAAATATGTTGGAGCTTAATCATTCCTTTTATCAAAAGCAAGACAAGAACGAGTCGAAATGAAGAGTTGTGAAATAAAAATTAATTTTTGCAAAATACGCAGCCACTGAGTATTAATTAGTTAGTCATTTCCTTGGATCATGCTTAAGGCTTTTTCGTTAACAAAGAATTAAAGAGATAGAATAAGGAATAGAGCTATCGAAGAAAAATCAAATTTACAAGAGTAGCACCAAATCATAAAATGACAAAAATGAACTCGCTGACTGTGCGCGAGCACCACAGTTTGGCTGCATTACGTATTCTTATTTTTAACTTCCCCATTTATGCGTTGCTCTTTCCATTTGCGCTTTTTCCTCCTCTTCCTTTCTTTGCTTTATCCTTTGCAGCAGAACAGTTATTTTTCTTTGCTTACTTAGGAGAGATCAATTCACCCCTCACCCTCCACTCCAGTGAAGGCAAAGCAGTTGCAAAGGCAGAGGGTAAAGAATATTCACTGGCAACTTGCATTTACCCATTTGTTGTAGCATTTAGAAAATAAGTGGTCATATTTCCATTTACACCTCTTTCATCTTTATTCATTTAAACTTCTTTTTGTAAATAAGGGAGTGGCAGCTGATGCAGGCAATCAAGATTGTTTGCGTTGCGTTATTAAAAAAGTCGAATCATTAATTTAATTTTTGAAAGTAATTTAGAGCTGCAGCTCAGCACAGCAATAAGTTTCTGTTAGCTAATGGCTAAAAGGAGGTGGAATCATGTAATCCAAATAAGCGCACAGCTTGCGATTCGCTTCCCTTTTTAATCTGACTCGTGTCAAGGTGAGCTACTACAGGTTAATTCACAGCATTAGCAATTTGACTTGCACAACACTGGGATAATGCTCTGCAAACTAGACTTTTTTATAATATCTATTAAGTTTTTTCTTCGCGGCCTTATTTAGACATTGATAGGTTTGAAGTCGGGGGGTTAAATATGAGCGGTTAAGAGCTCCCCATGCTTATCAAGGTGCTATTATTAATCGCCCTATATGTAACTTAAGTTACATTATGGACACTTGCAATTTGCATTAGAATTGCCGCCATTTATCGTTTATAGGTGCTCCCTTTTTATCGGAGGTTCGTTAATGTTTGCTTTAAGCAAAGCATTTGCCTAATTGTTTCACCCTTAGCTCAGAACCGCTTACAAGTAATAACAGCCTTTTGCATAGTTCACTCAGAATTTCGCTCAAAGTAAGCGATGGTCCTTAATTAAAAATCCCCTACTAACTTAGCACGACTTCGAGTAGTGGGGCTGTACTACTGACGTGGTATGAGTAGCTATGTAGCGTTTTTGCGGAACGGAGAGGTCATGGATGCGCAAACCCGCTGCATCCATCTCAGCCATGTGGTTTGGACAGACTTTTATCCTTACGTTGTTCCAAAAAGCTTCAACCTAATTATGCGGATGATCTAATAGGACTAAAGGCATGAATAGAGGTTAAGTGCTACTTGATTACTAATAAATTTAGACCATGGCACAAATTATACCCTCCATCATGTACGCATAGTATACAAAAAGTGATTGCTCCTGATTTCAGACTGTGCGGGTTGTAAGAACTACTCTAGAACTTGACCTCAACCTTTACCAAATCTAAGGCAATTTTGATTTACATACTCTATGGGCTTCATGGTAACACGAGCTTTCTCCATGAGTTGCTTTTAACCATCGCTGCAATGTTAAAATGGTCCAGCATTAAAATCGTAGCCTGAAACATGCAGAAAAGTAGGGTCCACTAATATAAACATTATTTGCATTAATTACACAGACTGAAAATCAAATAACTTTTATCAGACTACGTGTGCGAGCTGCTCACTCGGTGTCAGTAGGGCAGATCAGAGTGGAACTTGGTAGAAAGTTGCATGGCCTGCAAGCCTTAATCAATTTGCTGACGTAATCGAACGGAAGCTGGCGTCCTGCCACATTACCGTCTTCTGCATGCAAGTCCCACAATTAATGAGTCTTTTTGACCCCGATTCGATCAAAACAAAATCATTAGGGCGCTTCAATAACCTGATTTTAGTGTGCTGCTTTTATACTCTACGATACGATCTCGTTATAATTTCCCGGTGCACTACTTGCCAATGCTCTTCAATTTCGGCGCACCCAAATTCGTGCCTTTCGTAGAAACGGTTCTTTGAGCTTAAGCTATTAACTTTGCACGATCATAGCTTCCGATCTTTAATCAACAAATAGGCCTATAGATTATAGCTGCGGGTAACATTTCTGAGTTTTATTTAGTTCACTGACTTCTAAGCACTTTTGAGCAGATATCCTTATCGCGTGCATTGATACTGACTTAGGACATTTGCTAAGTATGATTATCATTTATTCGTTTAACCGATTTTGATGATAATTTGCAAGGAATGACAAAGATGATGTGCAAAAGTCAATTTTTCTACTTTTGTTGCTGCCGTGAAAGTCCAAAAATTTTAAGTGTTTTTGAACTGGTTAAGTAGGTCTCAACACCGGCTTGATAGACTTTATCTTTTCTCCAGCTGTAATATTCTGCGTGGTAGGAAGTTTATTATCAGCCTCTAGAAAGCCTTATAGGTGCTTTAAATCAAGAGACATGATGTACTTTTTCCTAAAAAGTAAAAATGGTCATTTTTTCAAACAATGGTGACTTAGCCACCACACGTTCAAGTTGCATTTCCCAAAATGACTTAAAGGCACTTAAGACATTAATGCGGATGTATGCTACTATAAGTTAAGAAGTTCATTGTTACTTGCATTTTACTACGAGAGTTGGGTGCCGTCTTTATCATAAGTTATCAAGCAGCCCAAAGTCGGATGAACTTTGCAATTTTGCAATCTTAATGGTGCTAATGCTTGAATACTCATTCTCCTAGTGCCGTTAATTAGGAGTGAGTAAATTATATCGGTCCTTTAATTTTATAATTCATGGGTTACCATGAATATACAGGGATAAAATTGAAAATAAAGAATTAAGTATTCGAGCTTAAGGTAGGCGGTGGTCATGGGTGACCGCAAGCGATGAGTGGATGGCTGTTCTTGAGAATGACAGAGATAAACATCGAGCATGAGAGAACTACTACAAAAGAGCAAATGGTGCCAATAAGTGGGATTGTAGGAGTGAAAGGGGGATGCAGGAGGTTGCAACGAAGCTTACGTCTAAATGGGTCGAGGTATTCCCTTTTGAGAGGTGGGACATGATTTGATAGGCTGATGGTTGCTTACTGAGAAGGAAGTGAGTAGGGTGCGTATAAATGCTTGCCATTACTTGCGACCGTTTCATAGGAGAGTAAATGAAGGAAAATGAAAAGTGGACGGGCTAAGAATTAGCAAGGAATAGAAAGAATTACTCATAAATGCTGAGAAGCATTGTAAGAGGTGGCCTGTGATGGTGGCTGCGATTGGCGTCCATGTGATAGGCAGGGAGCAAGTGATAACAATCTAAGACTATGAATAAAATGGCCGTGAGCAGCTACTGCAGCTTCGAATACCATTATGAATGCTTACATAGTCAAAATTCTCTAGTAGTGGACCCCTAACTACTGTTGTAAAAAAATCTATAATTCCAACATAAGATAGCGTTAAGCCGCAAGTCTTTGTTAAAGTGCAATCTTTACGTTGTCGAATTGATAGTTCCGCTTAAGTAGATGTTATTTTTTATTCTAGGCAGCCATAACTTGGTCTAATATGGCTAGCTACAATTGAAAATGGGTTGACCTTAGAATTTTATCGAAAACCGCGGCACTGTCCTTATTGCATTTTTAAGGTTATCTATGCCTTAATATACTCTGCGGCTCAATTTTTTACAATTCTGAGAAATGTTGGTTTTCAATGCAGGTTTCTTTTTCGTGTCAACAACGTTAACTATAAGCGGAATAGAAGTATTTGCTCCTTACGTAAAACTTTTGTCCTTATTTTAAACCTTGCTTAATTGTATAGGCATCTGACGAGAATAAATTCTACTCTTTTGACGCTTTGGGTATTGATGGAAACAATATATCCATGAAGAAATACAGGTACACTCACCACATCTGTCCTTCATATAGCGATTCTGTTTTGTTATTTAGAGGCGACGTTGTCATCGTCGTAAACGTCGCCACTCAATGAGGTTTGACTAAAAAGGACTACGCCCAGCTGCAAGACCTGTGTACCCAATATAGTTGCCAGGGTCAGGTATGTCAAATTTCTAAATTTTGATACTATGTAACGCTGTTTGTTGAAAACAAATCGCACTTTCAGGAACCGGGGACCAATGCTGAAATTAAGGAAGCTGCACGAAAGAAATTTGGACTTACCTTCGACTTTTTGAGTAAAGTTGACGTCAACGGTCCTAATGCTTTACCCCTCTTTATTTGCCTTCAAGACATTCTTAAGGATAAGCCTACCAAGTAAGCTGATGCCTTTGCGCGCAATTATTTACAAAATTTTGCGTCATCTTTTGCCTCCTGAAGCCTTGAATACGTATGCATGAATAGGGGCGATAAGTGCTGCTACTAAGCAGTGAAACCTTTGGGCTAGGGTGGCAGGGTCCCCTCCCAAACCAAGTTATTTCCGCTTTTACCGTTATTTAGTGTAGTTTGGACATGGGCTACTGAGATTTTACCTCGTGAGTTGCAATCATGGGCATTTTGCTTTTAAGATCAACCTCTTGCTTCTTTGCAATCTTAGTAAAATCAAGTGGAGCTTCACAAGGTTCCTCATCAATAGAAATAGCGTCCCCTACAAGCGTTACTCCCCCACCACTGATCCAAAGGCAATCTAAAACTCTTTTTTGTTCAAGCTTTACGATATAACTTATGATTATTTGCTATCTCTGCTTGATATATTCGATATTTTGTGTTTTCGTTGGTATGACGCTTTAATGGAAAGGATCTTGCTACCATTAAATACCAGTCATTTTCACCTTCCAATTAGCCGCCGAAAATTAAGTTGTAGGGCTGTTCGATTCAATTGTAGCAGGCTAGCGTCTGTCCAGAAATTCTACCTCAGAAGTGAAGAATTGCTATGCTACATTAATATAACGCATTTGTCTTCGCCTTCGAAAACCTGTTGGTAATGTTACGACATAAAACTAAATCATGTATTCGTTCTTTAATATTTTTAAGGGAATGATTGTTGGTTTTTGGGCTGTTTTTAGCATTATAATATAAAAATAAAACTTAATTAAAGTATAATCTGATTTTTAGGAATTAGGCCACTTAGCAAAATGGGCACACTACATGCACCCACGATTATTGCATTGGGGGTCTTCACACTTGTACACTTCAAATCACCAAGGCTGATTACCCCACGAATTTCGGATGGCTGCCAAATCATCTTACAGTACTCTGAGTTTTAAGTATTTTTTTATCTGGTAGCTAACAAAAATGCCAAAAAATGACTAAATGCTTGTGTCCGAGACTTTGGGACTGCATAATCGCAATTTGATACGTAATATGCCTAAAGTAGGGTCTCCGTAAAGAAAGTCGTCCCATCTTGCAGATGTAGCGCAAATATCTATTCGACTTGATTAACTTAATTGTTTGGCATTCTAAATGCTTGAAATCTGTTTGCGACAGCGTTTAGCGACTCTAGAGGCGTATCATTAGCTATCCGGTGTATGTGATTTATTTTTCTGGATCTGAATTCCTAATTATTTTTATTTATTTTCCTTGCTTTTAAATGACATGGCAAAAGACATTGAATTACTGCTATCCACTCCTTGAGTGTCTTCGATGTCAATTGACCCTTCTCGAATTTTTCACCTCCAAAACTTGGTAATTTATGTGCCGCCGTGTCGCTTATGACAAAGCTCATGGAAACTCAATAGCCGCATCAAATTTCGATGATCCCTGCAAACTGGTATACTTTGCAGAGATAACACAGCGCACATTTTCAAAAAACTTCATTGCCTTCTGCTTTTCTTTTTACGCTTATCAACAATGAGGTGGTTAAGTAATAAATAGACGTCCATATGAGTAAAAGAGGACTTTCGATATTTGTGTTACAAGATTGCCTAATAATAACATTATCTATTTATGCGCCGTGCAAGCGTTTTAAACCCCTTATTATGTCTCAATTTTGTAATCATCCATCTAGATTCCTTAAGCGAAAAAGGTGCATGTCATCGAGGTTTAAATGATCAAACACTTACATTCTTTCATCAAGCGATTCTGAATCACTTGATCAAAGCATGACTTTATCAAGAGCTACGATGCTGTACTCAAGATGTGGATGGATGCTAACAGCTTAAATAGTCGCTTTGATGAGTCCTATTGCAGGTTCGGCCACCCCAATGGCAGCCAGAAGATCCATGCGTAAGCATGCTTTTTGAGGCACCTGTAGTTCCTGTCGCATTCTCCGTATTCACCGCGATTCAATCAACAGGACAAAAGCAAGTTTTAAAATGAGGCTGACTAAAAGGTCCCATGCTTGAATAACTAAGCAAGTGACTCCTAACTGCTTTTTGAAGTCTAAAGCTCCCTGCTCTTGACACAAGCACCGATTCATTCGCCACGTGCGGCGAATTTTAATGAATTTTCATCGATGAATTTTTGCTTGATTTTGGAGTGTTTAACCCATATATTATGCATCACCAAGCATTAAGCTCTTATTGATAAGGTTAGCTAAGTTGCTACTATGTCTTATCGCTTAGAATTTTGCACCTTGAGACTTCGCCTCTAATGTGAACGGTAACTTATTGCATTTACGTTTTCTGAATAATTAAGGTGATTTTCATTTTGTTTAGAATGTTGAGCAGTAGTCTCGCTCTAATTTAACAGCGAATACCAGCATTAATGCTGATGCATGTCTTCTATTTCCGGAAGATTTTCATCGTACCATGGCGGCATGGTAGCATAGCGCTTTTTACTTGTTTTGAAGTGCGTTTAAGGTGTGATAATTACCATGCAATTTGTAACCTATTTAACAAAGCTATATCAAGTTCCCGATTTGCCGACTCTTTTACCTGTTCGTGCATAAATACACCCAGAACCCTTTGGATCAAAGGTGTAGAAGACTTTTGAGGGCTGATGTCTGCGGATATCACTTAATTTGTTGATTGCAGCAAATATACCTTCAGATGATTTGCAAGCGGCGTTGAAGACTTTTTGCTTTTGCTCTTTGCTTTTGCGTTCTAACCACTTGTCAGAAATTTTAAACATTTTGACACTTCCATCTACTAGTTTTTTGCACTTATATCATTGATTCCAATACCGGATTATAAGTGTGGATAATCTTTGACTAGTTGAGGTAATGCGCAAGGATCTAGTTAAAATATTTTGAGAAAAGGTGGAAAGCATTTTTTAGCGCCAAGAGCCTGATATCATTACTTCTAATGAGTAGCAAATGAATGACACGTGACCCGACACTATTAAGGTTTGGAGCATCTTAAACGGATCCTACCTTCTTTCAACGACTGCTTTTCTCGTATACAGCAGTCATATTAAATGTCTTATCTTTACCAGCACTCTAAGGCGTCTGTATTTTCCTGAACATTTCAATATTCGTTCTCGTACAAGGGTTAGACAAGTGTCCCAATGACCACTGAACGGCTTGATTACATGCGCATTACACGGTGCCTATGCTTTTCTTATGCGACTATTATTAGACATGTCTTTAGTGAAAGCATTAAAAAAAGGGACTAGTAGCAGTGAAATAAAATGCACTGACACGTCAAGTTCTACTAGGTGGTGATGAAATGTTCGTGCCATGTTGCATTGTGTGACCTCAAAAATGATAATATCCTTATTTCCCAAGGAACCTTCGTTCCAACGCATTGCATGCTTTTGCATTTTCATCTCAATCGTCTAGCATTTAATGGGGACTTATCCTTGCGCACAATAATGACTAGAACATATATACAAAGCAGCAAGTGCGAAATTCCCGTTCTGTATTGGGCGCATGTCGAAACGTAAGCAGAGATTAATGTACGTCTATGGGAGGTAAGTTGATGAAGCCCTCTTAATGGCTCTGGAGGCCAAGCAAATAAGATTTTGTTTATCACGTCTGTATTTACACGCACAATTCTTTTATATCCCAATGCCTCAGAAATACGCGCCTAATGGTTGACCATACCATAGTTCTGTGTCATCGCCTGAACTATTCAGGCTGCTCATGCGGTGTTTGCCAAATCCTATTCATAAGGCAGTGCCTAGATACTTTCGCACATTCCGACGGCAGCATTAGAGTTTCCGCGATGTGCACCCACAAATCTCTGCGCAATGAGCGCTCTTGCCTTACTAGATTATCCGTTTTAAGCTAAAAAGATGATAAGTCGACCTAAATATCACCGAAAACCTACAAATTTCGTTTACATAATAGTTTGTCCACACTCTATATTAACATTCTAGGCCAAATGTCTACAAAACGGAAGCGAAAATCATATGATAGTCGAAGGACTACACACAATAGCGACACGAACGCTTACGATGAAACATCACAGCGAAAGTAGGATGCTCTGCAAAGCATTCTGCACAGTAAACGCGCATTTCTAAATCTTTCATCCCTTGGTCTGCAGCATTGTAAAACAGGGCATAAAGCTGAGAGACGTCTTTATGGAAGGCCAAAGCAATAGTTGTTATTGTTATTGTTATCTGTTATCTGTTGTTATCTGTTATTGTAATTTGGCCATGCTAAGTAGAAATTTAGCGAAATGCGTGCCTTGAACCCTCCTATGACTTGCTGAAGCTAACGACTCCTTTGATGTGAGATATCATTCAACTCAATACTTCTTGCTTGAGTGGCGCCATGACTAAGGTTGTGTTCGTTTAATTTACTCTGATAGCCTTGTGCTGGTCGCGTTCAGCAGTGCTAGCCGTAACTACGAAAATGGAAGCAGAGGTGAGCTGGGTTGTTCAGATCTTGACAAGCGTTTCTTATTCACTTTAATCGAGACCCCTTTGTCATCGTTAAATTGTTAAGTTGTTTAGTAGTACAAAATTTTTATATTTTATTCATTATCCAAATAAAAATTACTCTTTTCAAGGCAAAATAGCATGACTTCACGATCGCTAACCTCCCTGAGGAAGTACGTAGAACAATATGCAGTGTAGAGGGTCTCGGAACACATTTCAATTAGGAAACCAATATGCTGGCTCAAGTGTTTTGTGGTTCACCATTAGGCATAAAAGTGTCATACTCGCATAATCGCTAGTAGAACTGAATAATCAACTGCATGATGAAGAGATTCGGTCATAACTTCTTTGATTTCGGCATTCCGGGACACATCTCTACCCTTATTTTATGTTAAGCGAAAATGAAACTTAAAGAAGTTGCTAAAGTGAAGTTTAAATTCGCCCAGTGCTTTATCGTAGAGGTGGACTCCATGGAGACAAAACGAACGCGCTTTCCGCCGTTCTACTACAGTCATGCCAAATATTTATCTCCAAGCTAAGGAAAGGCCTGGTGTATGCACCAAACGACGATAATCAATAGATGGCCTATTATAAACGGCAGGTCTAAATTTAATCTTACTGTTTAAATTTAATGAATATATTCTACCAGCAACTAGTGCAGCTGAATTCCCCCATCAGATGAAGCACTGAGATGGTCAAAGTTAGATGTTTGCATCAGGATCACATGGCGTTTGCCAGTTCAGACGTTGTGTTTAGTTAATGCATCAGCAGGGCCTTGATATTTGAGCCACTAAGAGAGAGGTGACTTCTACTAGCAAAAAACTGAGGAAGCAATCAAACCACAATTGGTCTAAATTCAAGCAACCATTCCCTTTGCATTGTCATTGCTTGCCAACAAACAGTAGCAGATGTTAGGCATAATCCGTGCCTTATTTAAACTGGCACCTATCTACCTGCTTCCAAAGAACCAGTTTAGGCTATATTAAATTAACTTACAATAAACTCTGCCCTTATAAATGCAAACAAAGGACGCGACTATCTCCAACACTTACTAAATTTGTGCATGTCATGAGGCGCAATCACGAAAATCTCTGAACCGACTTAAGTCCGACCCCTCTGACCTCAGAATAATAGTCCAAAAAAATCACTGCAGGCATGACTATTACCTAACTTGATGTGATACCGCGATGCTGGATAAAGAAACCGCTATTCGTCAGGACTCACTATCATGTAAGCCATGTTAGTGGTAAAAATTCGTCATGAGACATCCCGATGGGTTACATGCTAAAGTCTAACAACTTCAGACTTCAAATGAAGAGAATGTCAATCTAATGGCCACAACCTTTAACTTCAGGGTCTATCTCATTTTGATCGACGAAATAACCTAGTTAAATTAGCTATCGGTTCGAACGGCGGAGTTCTGGTTAGGGTACAGCACCAATCGTGCTGGTAAGTGGTTCACTTTGTTTACTAACCCACCGCACGTTTTTCTAATCGCAACACTAATCTCCCTATTAGGAAGATTACCACAACGTAGTGTCGGTGGTCTCATTTGGAGTAAAAGTCAGAGCGCTTAATCTGTGCACTCCAAAAGAGCAAAACTTCCGAATGCTGTTGATGTTGACACAGGCGGCCACCGAAAATTAAGTTTTGACGAAACCTGTAGTTTCAAAGTATATAACGCCACCGGTCTTGGATGAGAGCTCCTATGATATGAGTCGCGTACTTTGAAATATTAACTGCATATTTCCCAAAGACCAATATTATCCTGTTCCATTAAGACAAAACGATTCAATTTCAAAGATAGCTAGCCACAATTAATAGATCGTTGAGTGAACTTATGACCTCTCTTTTTGATGTTAGATGACCCGGCGAAAATTGTATTTAAGACCACCACTATGCAGGCTGAGGCAAAATGCTGACGAAGTTCTACATGCTCTTAACCTAGCAATGATGAAGCTTGTCGTGTTTTAATTTGTTCAACGACAAAATAATGACAGTTTAGAGGCATAACAGTTTCCAAATAATTCAGTCAAACTTTGTCACACCGCAAGTGGTCTGCACCATTGTTAGGGCGGGTTTTGCTGCATCGATATCAAAAACGGACGCTTCATTTTGAACTGTAGGACTCTACTTTTATTTCTCTCTTAAAGCTTACTTATTCTGCCTTCAAAAAAAGTCACTTTCTCTTCCAACTCAACTTTACAGTTTATGATTGGTTATGTAAAGGCATCGCAAGCGCAGTTTATCAGAATGAGTCTTAGAACGAAATTGATGAAGCATAAGTGGTTGCATACCTGGTTAGCTTCTCGAACACCAACCAGCATTCTACCCGTGTCTTATCACAAGAATTGTCTCCATCCCCCGCTTTATTCTTTAGGTCACCTTTGCGCCGCGATGATTTGCATCTTATTATTTAAATGATCTTATAAAGCCCTCGCCTTCGCCAAACGTAGGTGAGATACATTATATGTTTATAAATTTGAAAGCAGTAATAAGAATAGATACAATTTGTGCTTCATTCAACGTGCTGACGCTGGTGTCCGTCATTAATTTCTGCAACTTTTGCGTAAATTGTGGTGAAAGACAGCATTGTTCCATTGCAAATTCCAATTGAGACCCAACTGACAGCTTCAAATACACCTTAACTTAGTGTAGACGGCGAGTTCATGCCTCCCTTAAAGACCTGACTAACAGTTTTAGGCCATATCCAATGATTAAAGTTGTTGGTCCATTTTACCTAGAACATGTAAGGCAGACTTGATTTTGACTCAAATACGATGAAAGCAACGAAACTGCAGTTTGAGTCATTCATTTGGCTATTTCTTTTACTTTGTCATTATATACTAAAAAACCGGTAGCAGATATCAAGCTTAGTTCGTTTCTGACTTAAGCTGGCGATTGTACAGCTTATCCTAAAGAAGCCAATCAACGTTCACTGACTGGACGAAAGCAGACGGATGGGCTTACAAGTTTGCTCTCATATAGAACCGTTAATTAATAGTCTACAGTTAGCCGTAGCCCTTCAAAAACGTAGATGGTAGTTGTCTCTTAGGTATACCAAATGTGAGACCAAATACTGGAACTCGGCTATAAACGTTGTAAGGCGCGGTCGCGAATTTCTCTATGCTGACTCAACTCTAACGCTCCCTAGACTTCACCTCTATGTAACCCACAAGCTCTACGGTCAAGATTGTTTTCCAACATCATGTAGTATCACCTTGTTAGATTAAAGCACAGGAGTTTGGTAGAGCTCAAATTCAGCCCACCCCTGTTAACACTAAATGCTTTCCATGGAATATCCTGATGAGTCTATAGCTAAAGTTCTACGTCTATAGACAGCCAATGTTAAGGATTTCATGCAAATTGCCATTACTTATGGCCACAACATCGCCTTCTTTGTAATAAAAAAACATCTTCAAACTTACTCAACGGAGCGAGTGGTGGAAACTAGATTTGGATGCAGGATGGTTTGCCTTCGAAAAAAGCCTGCATGGCTAAATGGCATTCTTAATTTCTTACTAGTTGCCACGTAGACCTCTTGTTCGGGAAAGCCACTATGCATGCTAAATCAAACTTTATTAACGCTGGTTGAATGTGGAAACTGTACGGACCCATGTCATAGCTCCTTGAAACAAAAGTAGCCATGGTATAAATGTTTATCACTCCACTTTGAATCACTAATTTATGAAATTAATTCGACCCAAATGCATATCTTACCGGTCTAGTTTTCCCTTAAGACTTGAAGAAGAGGGCGTGTTTTAAGAGAAAATTTCATGGATACAGAAACAGGATACAATGGTTGCGAGTGGGTGCAGCCTTAAAAGCAACTTTTGTTTTCCTGTCTTTTCCGAGTGTGAGACAAGGCGGTACGTTCTTGCTCGCCTTCGCAGTAATTGGACAGAGAAAGTGACGCACGCAGTCTTCCTCAGAATGCAAGGACGTATATCTTATCTGCCGGTGATGACTCGTCTGTTCGAATGGAACAACATTTCAGTTCGATTTGGCAAATTGTGTGCTATTTATGATTGAACAGCATTTCATAGCGATTTCATTAAAGCCTAATCGCTTATGAAAGGTGACGCTTGCCCTTTGTCAGATTCTTTCCATTGATACATAATCCAGGTTAATTGCATAACAGCGATCTCAATTCAGCACTATTTGCCCATCTACATGGATCCCATTCGGATGCGAGAGACGAGGTTGAGAAATGGAGGAGGAAGTATTGCATACATTCATCTAGTTTTCCACAGTGTCGTATGCTATTGTGATCATTGCGTCGTATCTAGAATTTCTGTGTAGCTGAGCGTGCGAATCAAGTTACCGGCACATTTATGATTACAGGCAAAATCTTATCAAAGTATGCGCATTGAATTAGTCAGCAACTGGCTTCGACAAGTCTCACCAACTAGTTTTTTACGGTGTTCCTTCCGTAGAGGTAATTTTTGTGGGATCACGAGTCTAATTTCTATGGTTTTATTAGGCGTTACCTAAATCATCATATTAAAAAAGGAAAATCATTTCTAAATAAGTGCTTGTGCATGTCACAGAATAAATCCTGCTCTTTAAATTTTTGAAGTAACTTGCATAAAAGGTATCACCATACAGATCCTGCCAGGCGTATTTTGATCTCGGCTCGAAGATGGCATCCTTACATCAAACCCAAAGGTATGTTAGACGCTTCAAGCTGGACAAGGAACTGCCGCAACTTCAAGTAATTTTACGTTTAACGTCCTCCTAGACTAGATTAAGTGGTAAAGTGTATGTACAGATGGAAGTACCCCTGCCTTTCGTACAAGATAAATACCGAGATGCTTTACGAAAATCGTGTGAAGGGGATTTTTAGTATGGCCAAATCCCAAGAGTGTGCGCTTGTATACTGCATTGGAGTTTTCTTGCAAAAATAGGGCTTTTATTACAAACAGTGATCCCTTATCACTGTGTTTAATTCTTTTTACATTTCCCTTTCTATATTTAGGCTAATTTGCTTCCTCAGATCAGCAGGAATTGCTCGAGATAATGCACATTTGTACTTCACTGCTGCAAGTCGAATCAAAGATCCCACAAAAGGCCCAATTCGCTTTTGTCCTACTTATTCTTAAATCGACTTCACGTGGATGTGAATTTGTCCGCTTCAAGGGATAAAATAAGTGTCACACCAATTGCCATTCCGCTGATTTCGTAAGGAGACATTGTCACCTTCAGCAGCTGACTTGAGAGTTTTACCCATCGTTGACTGCGTTTATACGCCAAATCATTACAAAAGACATCCCATTACCTTTTATTGAGTAAAGCCATATAAAATCAACAATAATATTAGTCGTCTTTTTAAGTTTATGACAAACGTGATAAGAAACCACTAGTTTTGACACTAACTGGACCAGTGTTATGTAGAAAATTAACTTGTCCATCCATAACGCAAGGCACGAAGCGCTAACCCAAAAGTTTTGCAGCCTCAATGGCTTGTCCAATCAGATGCCTCATTCTCTCATTGATCACTCTCAACTAATAATGCGGGAGTTGTGATTCATCCATTAGCGAATAAGCGCTTAGAATATGGACAACGGACACACCAAAGAGATGTATGAAGATCAAAGCTGTGTAGCAGCAGCACCACTCAGGCCCAAATTTCGTGTTAGGGTGACACGTAGTCCTGAATCCTTCATTGTACTGCATTCCTGCACGCATGATTCTTACAGCGGAATCAGCCAATTCCAACTCTAATGTTGCATCTCAAGTTCAGGAGAACAGAAGTCCCAGTGAGTGCTTTATATCTATAGTGTTTCCGTCAAATGGTATGTTCTTAGGGCTATAAACTTCATTCTTTTATGAAACCACCTGGTTTCTGTGTTTAGCTGCCAAATTATTCCCTTTCCTGACACTTTGTAGCTTAATAACAAGTTAGTGATAAGCAAGAATTTAAAGTTAGTTTGTTTGCATGGTGGCAGACTTAGCCGTCTTGTAACCATCACAAATACAGATGGCACTAATATGCTGCCGTGTCTAAATGGGAAAATTTGCCAAATTCTATTGTTTCTGTGTGCGGAACTGGCTAAGCTATCTTCTTCACTTGTTGACGTTTTAGCGGTACTCTCAAGGGAGCCACCAATAGCGGAATGTGCCCCAACCCCTTTTTATCCACCCCAGTTTGTTAGTGGTATACACCCAGCGAAGTGACACATTTGAAAATTACTATCTTTTTTGATAGTTAAAAGCTCGCTCCTAGGTCAGCTCACCTAAGACAATTTTTAAGGTTGGAGCTAATTTCGGTGTGGAAAAGTCATGAGATTTCGTCAGTATTAGATAGGAAGGCCTATCTACTACTGAAAGAGTAAACATGCTATGCAAGTTCTGAGGCCGTGAAGTTGGAGAATTCTTTTCATGTTTTCCTTTCTCCATTGACGTCATTCTTGCTTTATTTTAAAATTACATCCAATTAAAACAAAGATTGTGCCTTGGGGACTCGTTTGGCCCAAGAGAACCTAACCCGTCGAATCTTGCAGATGGAATTTCCACAGTAACCATGAGTACTTGGAATTGGGCCGCAGTACGGCCGTGACCTATCCGTGCCTTATCGTATTTAACAGCGATGATTGCTTTTGATAGGACTCAGATAATTTGCCTCCGAAAGTGGCTACTGATGGACCCTACGAAAGAAACATGGAAGCAACTGGATCGATGCCTCTACCCAACGGCTACATGTTACCATCGAGCCCAAGTTTGACTCCAGCTGTGATCTCTCTCGGAAGTCATAATATTGCACAGCTTACTACAAATTTCCACATAAATTGCCCCATGGATGCTACTGCTTCACTTGGTAGTGACCTCGGCCATTGTCTTCCGACGCTACATTCCGTAAGCACATTCGTTTGAGGATTGGCCAAGGGAATTATGCTTCTACTATATGCGAAAAGCCACCATATATGCATTAGACTGCACCACTAAGGGATTATTTTTGCGGCCTCGTAATTAGCTTGATTTTGATCTGCTCCTGTTCATTATCATGGCCTTGGTTTAATTACACATATTCCAAATTCAAAGTATTTCTGAGCTTACTAATTTGCTCAAATTTACTAGATTTGAGCTTTAGTTGTACTTGCAAATCTAGTCGATTGTGCTGTTCTTGCGATCGATGGTGAAATGTCCTATTAGCTGTCCCGTAAAATTAAACAATTACGCAGTCTAATTGGATTTCTCCAATTGCATTCTGTGACATTACAAAAATGCAGTCAGTTATGGCGTGAATAAACATCACTCGCTAACTGATTGCAGGTCGAGAAGACAGCGCGTCAGGTGGCATTATAACATTGGCCTGGCAACCAAACCCCCGTCTGCTTACTCACACTAGGGTGTCACTCATTTTGTTCTCAGCGATAAGTTTGAATCGAGTAACAGAACAGGGCCATGCATGCAGACACAAAGTTAGTTTAGCATGAACATAATATCTGCAGAACTAGAGAGGCACACTAGTGAGCATTCAATTCGTCGTGGAGAAGTCCATCTTCTTCTCAAGGGATGTAAATGCAGATGTAGACTTGATCCAAATGTTGGCGCTTTGGTTCGCAAGTTGGAAGCAGGATAGAGTGTTGAACAGGCGACATATTATTTTATGCCCAAAGAGGCTATAAGGTGCATGCGGGCTTGACTGCGTTTGAATAAAATCTCAGCCTGCTGGAAATGAAAACGATGGCATCGGTAGAGGATTTGCATCGATTAGTTCCACCACATCGATTGCCCTCTGCTCTAGAGCTGGCAATGACTCCGCTATCCTCAATGATATCAGCACATTTTCTCCCTGTTAAGCGAAAGAACAGATAGTCTTCCTTCGTTTAATGCCAACATTTTCGATAGGGCTGAAGACCGTACATGGGCAGAGCAACGACTTCGCTCACGCATGTCGATCGGGTTAGCGCCACATGCAAGGAACCAATAGGAGACGTACTCGTGGCTGGTTGTTTTGCACTAAAGCACGCGCCGCTATAGTACATGGATCGGGTTGATTTATTGGTGGCGCTGGTGATAAACTTGAGCACACAAAGTACAGAGGAGAGAAGTGGTTGGACAGTCACATTCGAAACGGATCTTGGATTGCAAACTCACTGAGCAGTGACAGGCGTACTACAGCCCATAATTCTCTGCTCGTAATGATCTAGTCATCCTGGTACGTTAACGTATAGACTCAGTAGCAATTCGCTCAAAGATATCGTTTATGAAAGAGTTCATTTTGAGCATCAGGATGGACTTCGCCCGACACCATCAATGCAGATAGCGTAACTCATCTTCCTCCTCTACTATTTTTTCTTCACCGTCTTCTGTACCTTCACTCTTAATGCCTTCGCAGCCTTGCTTGCCACTACTTCAGGAGTCATGACAACCTCTTCCCATCAGTGGAACGCAACATTATTACTGACAAAGTTCACGTAGCCAATGGCATAGGCGCCAGCCCATCGCATTTACCACAAATGCATCATTAATCTTCTCTTTGGCCTGATTATATAGAGAGAAGAGCGTGCTAATAGCCTGCCATAGTTCAACACTATTGCGATTATGCTACTTTTGCATGAGCCTGGAAACACCACTTTGGTCGGCATTAGCCTTTTCGTTTGTTGTATGTACCACTACTAGTTGCTTGTCAGTACGTCGTGCTTACGTAAATCATGACGAAAATGCGGGGAAATAACATTCTGCTGTTGGTACATTTGCAACTCATTTGTTGGTCTTTTGGGCCATTTTATCTACTTTCTAGAGGAAGCAAGCAGTCTGACTCGGACTAGGATCACTTGAGTTAGTCCGTGCTGTGCGATATTGAGTTTGAAAATGCAACTGTTCCAAATGCGTGTTGGGTGACTTTAGTTGGGAAATTCAAGCTCACACTTGCAACTTGATGTCAATCAATGCGACAGTTTTAAATATTTATCTTTGGACGAAACCTGTAGGTGGCATAGAAACAATCTTACTTGTCGATTTGTTCCGGCATTAAAATATCGATAGTTGTGCTAGCCTGTCAATGAATCTGTCTTTGGAAAATCAAAAGTCTCATCCTTCCACAAGCAATGCTTTCTCATGAAACAGTCAGTGGTATGAGCGTCTACAAGAACTATAGAAACTTCAATATTGGTGTTTATATTTAAAAATATACAAGTCTCTGAATCTTCTTGAAGCGATCAAGGCTGTACGTTAGTCTCAGTGGTGGTGCCGAGCTAGAGAGCTAGTAAGTGTTTACTCGCACCCTTAGAGACGTGGCTGTAGAATCATTGAAGAATTTACCAAAAGAGTAAGGCTTATAATCATATCAGTGATTTCACCATCCATGGTAGCTTATTTTGCACCAACTTCCAACTTATGCCCAATAATCCCTTCCCTGAAGTTACGATTTGTGCCACACCTATTTATCGGCCATGGTGCGTACCTTAGTCAAGTCCCAATAAAGGCAGCTCGCCGCATTGTTTGACTTTAGTCTCAGGTCACAAGCATTAGATAATCGCATTAACTGATCACACGTGGACGTAGTGAAGCAGATAACTTGCCTTAATACACAAATCCATCTCGCCATCCACCTATGCATACGATCGTCGCAACTTGGAGTAGACATCGAATAGTACCGCATGTAAGCGTGTATCCTAACAAACAAGAATATAATTTCATGGCCTATGCGCCTCAGTCTTTTACTCTGAGAACAATTAAAATCCGGCAGGTGTCGAAAAGTAAATTGATGATACAAGGGCTTCCTTATGGTGGGCAAAATGCGCAAAACTTTCCTTTCAAATGTGGTTTGCATTTTTATTGACAACTTTATCATCCGCCGTGGGTGCGCGCTCTTTTATGGAGGCGATACCAATTTCTCTCCTAATAGTGTTGAAATTTGAGAAAGATCTGTGGATTTCGGCATTACTCCACATAAATGTTTACTGCATATGGCGTGGTTCCTTCACCTCTTCCATGTACGGAAAGTGCCTTGAAAATCAGCAAATGGCCATCTCGACACATGGACTTAGTCACGGCAAACCATAACGATTGCATCCCGGACCCCAGATTGGCACAGTAGTTAAGTGCTAAATGGGCGCTACTGAATCCAAGCACCGTCGCGGAACGTGTCTTTGTGTGAGTCAACCAGCTGCAAGCACGTTTCTTACTGACCCGTCGGCTGCAATGCGTTGCCATGATGGCGCGCGTGGGAGACGTCGTTGGCCTGCACTTCTGTGCCCTTCCTTCCCATCGAAATGCACCGACCTTATAGAAAGCAAAATGATCATACGTTTCTATGTGCTCGCATTTTTATGCATCGACTGTGCAGCTTGGACCAGTCCACGTGATGGACTGATTCAATTACCTTCTTGCCTGATGGATTAAAAGCCCACTCAACACACATAGTTAAAATCATTTGTCCTATAACCAAGTCCCTTCATTGCATTAACGTTGAGTGTAGGAGATGGCGCTGTCTGCTTAGTATCCTACTGTGCTTTTAACCTACAAACGCGAAGTGACACAAATGGTCTTACACAGACTCTGCCATTACTTAGGCCAAATTTACATTTTTACACCCATTACCGCATCCAACAAGATAAAGACGTGCTCCTACGCATGATGCTCCCATGCCATGTTGCAAGCTTAACTGGCTGCGTGCCTGTGTGCATGGCCTTACTCGACTACTGTCTTAGAACTTGATATAGCCTGGATAAAACGCTGGACACAAAGTATGACACACTGATGCCAGCATAAAAGAGACGACCAATTTTTCAGAGCAGTGACCCCTTGTCATTTGACACTTCATCTTGCTAGATCCGCAATCAAGTAAAATGATATTGAGTCATGAAATGATGGCTTTATGTTTTGTGTGATCATGAGGATCAGCAATATGGCTTAAGCAGGCTGCTTTAACACTGGGATGATTCCGCTAAAGCTGCTGTAATGTTCGGGTTGATATCAGAACTCTATAATCGAAATGGATGGCTGAGTTTTAGGGGACCTTCGTCAAAATGGATAGTATATTCAGTGGAATAAATAGTAGCAGGATTAAAGGAGCATTAATAAAAGTGGGAAGCATGTCAAAATTGGCCTCAACAAGCCAATGTTACTGTAGTCGTTAGAACTAATTATATCGTTTTCTCTACCTTAATCACTATTTCATTCAAGACACATATCAAAATGGGCCATATAAAGTTTTCAAATGTAAGCAAGCAATAAAATTTGCCATCCGTTTCCGGAGTGAAATTTTTCCTTTGGGGCCTTTTGTAAGAAGCATTAGGTTGTTTAGTTAACAGCACCAGGTGTCGGTTTTGTCTTCAAAATTCGCACATTGCACATGGTATACGTCAGCACAGCATTTGTGTGTTAAATGGCTTCTCATCAATGGCAGATCGTGATGGTGAGCAGCCTCACTGACCGACATCTGCTCTTCTGCTGGCCGGTTATGGATCACTTTTTAACAACATCACGGACTCATCGGGTTAACAGTATGCATTGCTGCCGTTGTTGGCAATGGTGGACAGGAATGCGATGACGTAGGAGCCGACCCATAGAAAAGCACTGAGACTGCACCAATCGCCTTTGAACTCGTCACCATCGTTGTTGGCAGCTGTGGTGTTGCAATTATTCGACCTACTGATCCTACCGAAAGTTCCTTTGCTCAGTATGGTCTAATCATTCACTCCGGACATGCGGTGCGGTTTTGTGCTTGAAGGACTTATGAACGACTGAGTGCGGTGTGTGAGTGCCACGCGAGAGCCAAACAAGAGTGAACCAATAACTTTGTGCGCATGTCGGATAAGTTGAACTATATGCTTTTGTCTTGCGACTAACAGATTTGCTTGATCGTTTTTTAATCTAAGACGTTGAGATTTTATCACATTTGCCGCTATGGCATGAGATGAAGCCGACATCAAACAGGTGTAAAATAATTGGAAGGGCAGTTATACTATGATCGCTTGCCTGATGTTTGGGGCTTAGGACGCAAATTATTGGCCCGTATTCCTGCGTGAGTAACTTTCCTGAGGCATTTTTAATGACGTCCACGTGTGACTGCTACAGTGAGTGGGATGACTTATTTGTTAGGTGCGCTTAATTTGTGAGCGAAACGTAAAATGCTTAACGTCTTCATGCTCCGTTTGCCTCTGCAGATTCTTACCTACGCAGCTTATGCCACATGAAATTGTACCATTTTGGGGTTCTTTTCTGTGTCAGTGTGCTAACGGTCATCTACCAGTCAATGGCATTGAGTGTAGTTTCGTTGCCTGAGGCAAGTGGTTGGGCTTGTCTTTGCATGTTTGCGATGCGATATTAGGTTTTAGACTGATAGGCATGTCAAATCTAGATTATTCTATCACTATAGTTGTCGTGTTGCTGCATCGCTGACTGGGGTGTGACCTTTTGCTTTTAGGCCCGTATTTCCTCCACTGGCCATGGAAACGCGCGGTGGCTAACACATTGTCCCATTCCATGCGGAATTCGCTTACACCTTGGAAGATGAGGTGGCTGACGACGCAGTACTCTTTCTGAGGAGAGCATGGAGGACGGTACTGAACTAGGCGAAGGCGACTATGTAATGCGCTAGTGGTTTGTTGGATGGCAGATTTTAGTGATGAGGCCATCTATTTGTCTCGTCGTTGTATCTTCATGGAGTGGATTGTTGATATGCATGTATTCTATCAGAGTATGACGTCTTCGTCTCCGGGGAGGAGAAAAGTTGAGGGCGCTGCAGCGCGTATGTATTAATTGGTGATGGAGATGTTCCATTGCGCAACCGCGGCTCATCTTTTGATCAAAGGACGGCTGCGGCATGTATCACCTCAACAGATGTGGAAGTGTTTTAATTTTGTTGGTTTGCAGTTTACTGACGCGAGTGAAGCGCAATTCGAATTACCGTCTCCATTTGGTGCTTGAATCCTACTGCTAAGTGTGCCGCGAATAGTCAAAAGTGGGATTCTACTACTCAGCCTTGAAAATGGCTTTGAAAGATGGTGAACGCGTATCTTGTAGGTGGGCGGGTGGGTATGAGGAGGAAGGAATGTGTTTAAGAAAAAACAAGATGCTTTCAAGTGCTCTGTACAGGGGCAGGCGTCAGGTTGTCAGTTCAGCACGCGGCTTGTGGGCCCCGCCCCACCTAGCATGAAATCTGTCATCTTTTCTGGGCGATGCACTTCGGCAAGGTCATGGCCACAAGTGTGTAAGCCTCAACTCACACTGTAGAACTGCATTTGCACTGTAAGGGATAGGCCGCGACCGCCTGTCTGTATGCAAGTAAAAAAGCGTCAAAATTGACGCGTTGAGATGCTTTGGCTTAAACCTAGGAACACAGGATCGGAGCATTGAGCTCTTCGTTTGATGCAATGTGTGAAAGCAGACTTGTAGTGTCAGCAGCCTAACCAAAAAAACACTGAAACTTGGTTGACATGCTAATTAGCTAGGTAGCATGGCAATTGTACGCAACTTTGGAGTGTCTTTTAGTGCTTACGACTGATGGCAGTGCAAGTGTCAATGCAGATGTAAGGCGCCTAAATTGAGCCCGCATTTGTCCTGTGGCATCTTTCTTTCAGCTTGGCCATGGTGGGTAAGCATGTTTTCTTTTCTCCCCTCTTTGCCTCTTTCTAGAAATCCTCGCGTGATACCTCACTGTTGCTCTTTTGGAGCCAAATCACCACCCAGATCTCATACGGAACGGCGGAATTGGATTTTAGGAAAGTCTCTGTTGTTTCGACGGCCAGGCATCAATCACCTTCCCCGTGCTCCATACCATATAGCATTGATTTTTAATTTGATGGGGATTCCCTTCAGATCAAGCTCTCCTTTTGAGCATCCATGTCAGTAGCATCATGCAAGGCTTTACCATCTTTAACTTCTTAGGCGTGTGGTTAAGTGAGTGGGTGCCAGGGAAACAGCGTTTAATGAAATCCAGTGGTGCAGTCATACTATTGCTTATCTCTACAAACAATTAAGCGTGGGTCAGCAAAAGGGATGTGATGGATGTCGGTTTTCCTGTCATGCCATGGAGAAATCCAGTAGATTTATGCACAGACTTAGGCACTACCTCTGCGAAATAACGAGGATGCAGTAGTTCTCTCTAGTTAATTATTAATGCATTTCACCAACGGTCTCGACTATTATGCCATAACACCCCTCACGAAGGAAATATACGCCTCTAAAAATTGATCCTCATCGTGGCTCCGAAGGTGTCGACAGTGTCGGAATAACAAAGAAGTAGCATCTGCTGACGTCGACTGTTGCAAAGAGAGTGTACATGGTAGAGGGAGAGAGGATCACGGTTTGAGTGGGGTCGGAGCATTTGCAGCAGTGTGTACTAACATAACAAAGTAGAAAGCAAAGGAAAACCGACTCACTATAGGAATGCACGCAAAAAGATTGGGAGAGCGAAGAACATAAAGAAACGGAACGCAAGATCAAGAAACTTTTGACACTATTTATTCTTCTTAGTTTTCAATAAATTTGCTATTGCGAGAAGGAAACATTCTGCGTAAGACAAATAAACGCAGCAAACATTGTATGAAAAAATGACAGCCTTGAAAGTACTGGATAGCGGATGTTGCATGGGGATAATCAATGATATTTAGTTGAATTTATTCGTTGTTGTGCTTTGAAGAAAAATTTAAAAGCAGCGGGAAAGCAGGTAAACCCCTATTTAACGTGACATCAAAGAGGCCTTCTCACTTTGTCAACGGCTGATCGTGCATCATAATTGGCAGCATCTTCACTAAAAGCCATTTTTAACTGCAAACCTGACATTTTTAGATAACCCTGATGTGAAGTCAGAACAGAAAGTCGTCTTCGGCTTTGTGCACCCTGTTCTAGAATAATAATGGACCGCGTGCCTTAGCGCTGCCGCTTTTTGTGCATGTCATGCACTCAGGAATTTTAAATCTTGTTGAAAAGCACAAACATGATACATTCTTCGCACTGCTTTCGTATGTATTTATTTTGGTACCTCGAGGCAACTTGAAAGGCTCACCACAAACGGCACGCCTGTTTAAATTGTGTTAGAGACAGTAATCCACCCTTACAAGTAAGGCAATCGAGTGCCGTGATGTGGATTGTAATGAACTTGTAAACAAGTTGCTGTCAAATATTTGCATTTTAGAATAGAGTAATGAGTTGCGGAACCTATCATACAAAACGCATTGATTAAGAGTTTTAAGTATAATAACAACCTTTAATTTGCGTTTTGGATGCCAAGCAATTTATTTTTTTCAACCACTAAGTGGAATATTAGCGTTGTCGATGCATTTGCAGCCCAAGGACCCCAGTAGCACGCCCTACGGAAACAGTGCTGGTAACTCACGGAAGCGTTGGTTGAAGGAGGGCTTTGAAACATTACACTCTCAATGACTTTCAGCTAGTGTCAGGGATCTTTCTTAAAGTCGTTAACTGTTTGAGTCTGTCTGTTCCAAAGAGGAGTCGGATCACCGCCTTTATAGGCCAGAAGCTTTAACGATTCCATGTGTATAGGTATGTAGCATTTTAAAAGCAGAAAGCAGAGGCGGGGCTAGAGTTAAGAAGATTTATGCGCATTATGTGCCCTTTTAAAATTTCAGCTTCCGTTTTTTGCTCTTGGCCACCTATGAGCTGATGGCACGATGTGCATCGTCGAGCTTAGGTAAAATATGAGGTGTGGCACCCGCATGCAATGAACTTAGAGATGGGTCAGTAGATTCTTGACAGATAGCCACCTCAGCGTTTGGTCGCTTGGTTGAAAGCATGCTCTTGAGACCGTCATCTAACTTGAGTGTAAATATTTTGCAGTATACTGGCATTGGGCTGCAGTCGCCTTAAGACGTAGTGGTGTGATTGCAGTTTTTGCTTCCTTGCTTTCGTTTGTTACGACTTTATGATGTAGTGCTGGATTGATACGCAGGGTACTTTGAGCACACTCATCCCTATTTCCGGTTGTAGGATAGAGAACAGTTCCGCCCGTATTTGCTAGTGCTGCTAACCCAACTGAAGCACACTGGTAGGGGTGTTCGACCACTTCTGCTAGGTGTTTGCTACGAACAGAGTAGGTGAGATTGTGCCTATTTTTATAATGCCTGTCTTACTATAAAATTTTCCTGTCTCCCGTATCTTATAATATCTCTATTTCGACAAGCTGTTGTTGACCGGACACACTTTTCTCCACATTCATGTCGTGGTTTCTAGGCTGATTGCTTAAAGTATGATGGTGAAATTGGTAAGAGTGAGGCCAGTCCAAAGCATGCAAAAGAGCGGTACTGCTGAGATGTTGCATGAGCACGCAGTCCATGCACCTAGATATTGTATTTTTATTTTGATTAAGCTCTTCAATCTACGGAACGTAGAGCTTCAAACTCGATTGGCCTGCCACCTAATAGTTTATTGAAGACTAGAATTGGGTTGGCTTAATATTTTTCGAAGAGATGCTTAAAGTCAGCCTATAAATCTGTTATCAGCACTTTATGCTTAAATAAGGAAACTGAATCACGATTGGGAATTTGTGTCAAGGTTGCATTTAATGTGCTGCTTATGAAATGGTTGTATAATCCATCCCCTAAACACCTTTCAAACATCAGAAAACTAGCCGGATACTCAGTTTGTTGTCTACGTAAGACATAACAGATACTAGTCTACCACTCTAAAAGAGCAGATGGGTTCGAACAGTAAAGAAGATCTATCGTAAAAATGCGCGAATTTTCGCCTTGTATTAGACCGCTGTCTTTCTGCATGCACAAAATTTATCCTCAGACTTGTTTGTCATTGTAATTATTGTCTTTTCCATTTATTTTCTTGAATTTGATTGTAGGTGAAAGCAGTAGAGATGGATTTTAATCAGGAAGGGGCGAAAATGTAGTCCCTTTTAGGTTAGGTGATCAAACAGGGAAGCGTCTACATTAATTCTTTTGCATCAGTTAGCGCCAGAGCGCAGCAATGCAAGATCTGCTTCTATAGGCGCATCAGTATCTGCTCACTATACCTTCATCTTATGAACAGTCATGATCTCCATTAGTTGGAAATGAGCACAGCATATTTGAAGGAGTTATTCATTATGACAGTCCAGTGGTGATCTGTGCAGCCATAACATCTGCCGACATCTTAGCAGCCAATGTGGAAGGACACATAGGGGCTTGGATCTAAATAACGCTGGAATATGAGACTTGGAGCAGGGCTCGCACAAGAATCGCACAAGAGGAACGCAGTAAATTTTCAACATTAGTAGGCAAAGGTGTCAGTCCCATCAGATAATAATCCATTCAAAATAAGTACGAATTCAGGTGAAATGCTTCGGCGTCACCAAGTAGAGCCCAGCATATATTTGAGTTTCCTCGCTTTCTCATAATTCCAGAGTTATTAACTTTAAACTAGCGCTTACGTACTTTAGCTTGTGGTTGTTGAGCTAATAAATTTTATAATGCTCTATTTTCTCCTTAAACAGCTGAAATTAACTATCTTTTGGCTTCTATCCTCTCGTGACCAGCCTCAGTGAAACAGGCCGAGGTAAATGGAATAAGAGGAACATGACCATCTACTTTTCCGTATTCACAGATTTTTTGACTAGCGTTTGCCCCCAACTAATGGTTTAAACAAACTAGGTAGGAATAATTGCATTTTCGGATTTATAAGCATAGATCGAGCTAGTTGAATTATTAGCCAGAATGTGACAGATTTTTGACCAGAGAGAGATGCTGGCTGTTTCAGCGTACCAAATCAACGTACTAAGAGACAGCTTGACACAAATAATAACAATGGTCCCATTGCGATGATGGTGTGCACTTTTATCGACTTTCGGAGAAGATGATTCAAGTTTCCACGCAGACCGTCTCTGCCATTGGGTGCAGCTCTCTCTTAGTGACTTTGGTTATCCAAAGCGACCAACATACTTCTCTGTGTGGCATTATGGTGCAAATTTAGGCTACGCTTGTCAAGGCGGAGCCTGTAACTACCCATGTTCTCAGTCACTGTACCTTGATTTTGGGAACTGTCTTTACGCAGAAGAGGACCCAGGAGGCGTAGGGTAGTAAGGACTTTGATTATCAGACCTGCTACAGTGGATACTGCCACTACAGGAGTGAATAATGAAGAAATAGGCAAAAGCTTTTATGACCTCACGAAGTGTCTAGCTGACAAATATTCCACCTAACCGTTCCAGAGTTATAGTATCATCGCTATTAGCAGCTGCTGGAATTAAAAGGTCAATCGTAAACTAAGATGAATGGCGGTTTCGTCAACACGCCAAAGGATGAACGTACACATTTTCTCTCTATTTACTCGTCATTGGTTTGTGTCCCTCCATCAGACTTGCACTCGTTTTCTGCTTTCTCGTCTTGCAATGTCCGGCATCGCAAATGCCCTACTTTTCAAAACTTCGCATCTAACATCCCCCATATCTTCGCAATCGTCAACTATCCTTTTCTTGCAAATGACACTGCATTGAACACGAGGACACCCTCTCCATTCACAGCTACACGCGTCCGGGTTCGCAGCGAGTATGACTGCACAAAGCAGAGTACCATGTGTCTTCAGACGGTTAAGTATGTTTCAGTGGCCAGATTTGTCCATATACGCGTATTTATAGAGTTTCTTGACTATGCTGCTCGAGTGATCTGTAGACTTCGCGAATGTGTTGACTTCAAAGAGTCAACGAGGAGAGACGAAACATGAGCACAGATCTTCATAACACTTGAAGATGTGGATTTGAGCCATGCTGACACAGGCATTGTAGAATCAAAAATCTATAAAAAATTGATGAATTTGGCATGCGGTCAAATTAAAACAATTGCATTAGGTGTGATCAGGGTTAAAGGCACTTATGCTCAGTATCATTTTCTTTTCCTCATTTTCGTCATTCTCCTTAAAGCTACGATGCATAAAATTTGATCAAAAGTTTAAGGTTTTGCTAACTATCGATAGCGTGCGAAGAACGCTGTAGAGCTACCAACCCGGTTTGATTAATGGAATATAAAATGGAAAATGGTGCTAAGAAGGATCAGATCACAAAATATTTGGAAAGCATTTATAATCGCAGCGGCCAGATTTTGATAGGTAATGGCACCATTCACATCGAATAATGACCCCTTCAAAGCACATACCGTCTGGTGGAAAGTAGGGTCTAAATTGTCATTGCTATTGAGTAGGCTTTAGTACCTAAATGGATTTTCTATTATGTGTATTGCAGACTCTGCTCAGCTATAATCCTGGGGACATTAAAATTGCCTCCACTTGATCACTTATGTCATTCCAACCATTAAACAAATTAAGTTAATACACTGCTCTATTTCACCCTATCGGCTGTTAAGGCCTTTGGTGCACTGCTTAGGCACTTGTCCCCTTAAGACCAACCTCAGTGGTTAACTTGACACCTTCCCTTCTAACTTGTGTTCTTAGAGAACATAAATTCCTTTTGGCTTTCGCGCTGGAATTAGTAATTTTCAATAAAACCATTAACTAACTCATAAGGAAAAACTGTGAGTGTGTCACCTTGTCTATTTAACGCGCTCATGCGTAGCCGTTTTTCTGTCCTATGTGATAGGCTTTTGCATTTTTATTTAAGACTGCCTTGCCTGCCACTACATGTGCTGGTGGTGCAAAAATTTTGCACTGGATGTAGTCGTATTTATCAACACTGATTAATAAACTTATTAAGCGCCGTTTTGATGCGATCGGTGTTGTGATGCAATCTGTGCCCGTGATCGCTAAGAAGTAGGGAGCTCTGTGAAGATTGCATGAACACTCCAAGATTCGATTTTTTAAATAACATCTCTACTTGCAGTGTGCCGCATTTTGAATAAGCGGGGTTCATTTTATGCATTAAGCAACGCTAATTCAACAGACTACGAGCATATATGGCGTTGGCACATTCTAGGATTGTCTTCTACTCAAGGCGTTTCTCATTTTATTTCCTCAAATGTGGCCACCTTGGTGCTACAGCTCATAGAATGCTGTTTGTGCTGAGGAAAACCCAAGGCCTTTCCATTATCGTTACTTTACGTCCTTTAGAAGGCAGCGACAATGATGTCTCATTCACCCAACCATTCTGTTCATAAAGATTGTCTCTTGTTGCTACCAGAAGAACGCCGGTAAGAATTTTACTTCCTTTCGAGCGTGCAAAAGTTTTTCGCATAACTGTGGTCCTTACGAACGCATCGCTGTATACAACGCTGTGCAAATCCCCTTACCGTACTGTACTGCAGAGTTATAGCGCTATTGTCCCGCATACCAATATTCTAAGTTTTCTGTCTTTGTTTATGGCTTGATTAGTGTCTGATGATCCGTTGTTGAAATCTCTCCATATTAGATTGCGTCAAATGCCCTATATTGGATGCACCGAAACACCTGACGCTTCGCTGAGCATCTCATGCAAAGCCTGGCATTCGTGTAAGTGATGGCTTGTTCCTATTCTTCGTTGCCCCCTGAGGCCATATTCGTCAGAGCAGCCTTTTTAGTGGCAGCATTCTGTACAGTTAGTTGGACGCTGAATTCAAAGTTGAGAAAGTCTGAAATTAATACAGATCAGAGCGTTTACTCTGGTCCTTTCTCACGTTACATTATGTTTCATCCAATTTTTAGTGCTGTTTAATCCCTCGCTTGTTCCGCGCGGTCTTTGGCAGATGCCATCAATCTGTAGAGAAATCAACATTTTTTTCGGACTTAAGGTAAGGTTCGTAGACTATGGAAATTTGATTAGCTTATCGTCTCGCTGCCCGCTTCGCCGCTTTTATATGCTAGTATTCCGACCATCTATTTGGCATGGAAGACCAGTTCTCCCATACAAAAGGCTGGCAAGCTGTCTTTTGGAAGAAATGAAAACGACTGCTTTGTCTCTCCTAGGCTAAACATTTTAAGGTCTATGAAAAACTGCATTAGAAATAGATTTTTTTAAGGCTGTAGAGGTCCCAAAAACCTTGTCTTCAATTGTCAATGTGATCGGATGGTTTATTTCTTTTAGCATATGAGTTAGAATTTGTCTAAGTGATTGTCAAATGAGTCCAAATTAGCCGGGACCCAGCTGTACTGTAAAAAGGTTAGTTTGTTCTTAAGCCACGCCAGTTGAGGAACTCAATTCAACACTTAGACGCCTTCATTAACTTTTTGCATTTCGCTTTCTCATAACGAGTAAATTAAACGATTAGACACTCCTTATTTGAAATAATCGAACGGGTGTGGTGTTAATGGCTACACTAGCTTAGAGCACATGGTCTCTTAACAAATAGAAACTCCGTTTGACTTACGTCTTTCATGATTAGACCTATCACCAACATATGGGCTGATCCTGCCACCCAGAACACACCACAAGTTCTATCCCTCATGGAACAAGTTGCATTCTAGTCTATAGAAGTCATCTCAGCTTGAAGTAGTCTGACTCACAATGCACATCGTGTACTTGATTAGTCTTGGGTTTGATTTCGGTTCTGAAAGTATAACGAAGAAAGACCATGAAAAGATTGCATTAAAGGGGAAAGGAGAAGAGAAAAAAAGATCGTACTCATCCACTACGGCCAAGCCTAGGGAAGGAAAGATACTACAAGACGAACTGAGGCTCAATTTTGGCTACTGTAACATTTTATGTATTAGTCATAAAACGCTGGAAAGTAACCTAAAGAGGCACATAACTGCTGAGGTGCCTACCTAATTGCTACGTCAGCCGTGCTTCAGTAGGTGCTGACGCCGAAAAACCGCAATTGCACGTTGCATTGAACTTAGGGATCCATTCGTTACGCCTTATGATTCTAGGCCCATGTCAATTAATCTTAACGCTCCTCTTGCACCGCTTTCACATGCACCCAAATAGGCGGCTGTGGAATAGCTGCAACAGCACTAATGCGTGAAATTAGGTTGTATGAGCTAAAGCCATGCAGTCCTGCAATGTGAGTTGCGATGGGATCTAAAATTGACTTACAAAATTGCAGATTTGATTGTGCCGAAGTGCGTAGCCTGGCAGAGGTGGCCAGTAAAATCAGTGTCGGCAAAGTTTAACGAAGATGGCAGTTAAGCCAGAGGCGACACAAACGCTGACCAAATGTGCGAATCTGTACTTTGATGTAGTCAACATCGTGATTTTCTATACCAAGTATGAGCAGTGCAATCAAGGGAAGAATTTTTGAATGATAGGTATACAAGGCAGCGGAATGTATGACAACATGCATTGAGTGCGCAAAACGCTGGCTAGAGAGAGTGGTTTGCCGAGAAGCACTTACGATTGATAAGTGCCTAAGGAAATTAAAATGATGCCTGGAGGCCACCACGTCGAAGATTGAGTGCGGTGCAGTGGTTCATGAAGACGACGAATATGCAGGCACTGGAATAGGGTCTTTAGGGTGTATCGGAACCAAACGGCAGGGCTGCGATGCTGCTGCCATGTGTGAAACAAACACACGACTTCTCTGTTGGCCACTTGTGAGTCATTTCTCAAGCCAAGGACCATAACGTAGCGCTGAAGAGGTAATCTGAGGCCATTTTGACATTCCTTGGTTAGCAACAAGTCCCCTCTAATTCCCACACCCCATAGCATGATTGTATAATTTGATAGCTTTTCGAGTATATATGCCGTTCTTTTAACAGTCATGCAGGTATCATAATGGGGATGGCGGCCTCAACAGCAATTGTTGCCAAAGTGCACGAGTGAGTAAGGAAGGGAGAAGGGTAGCGCTCAAATGCTTAGCCTTCTTGCAATGCTACAAGATTAAAAATATGAAAAATTTTAGTGCAAGAACTGCCGCAAGTAATTGCAAAGTCGGACAAGCTGCTATGTTATGATTCTGACAAATTTTGAACCCAAATAGGCAGAATATTCCGCCGCTCTATATGCTTGTAGCATTTTAACCTTCTCTGCCAAAATAGGCTCCTTTACTATCAGCTAGGTCCAATTCGTATCATATAACGCCTGAAACGGTACAATTGTCAGCAACCGACTGAACGACCAAGCAAAAATTTAAAATTTGAGATATAAATCAAGAAGACAGTACTCAACTCTGTTTTGTATCAAAATTACCAAAATCATATTACGGTTCTCGTTAAACTATTCTTTGCTAATGATCTGTGCCTTATGCATGCATTGATATAAGCCATTAGTCAAAATTAACATCAATTATTTATTTACTATTTTGATGAACGTGATAAGAAGCTCTTTTGTAATCAAACCCCTTTCTCTTATTACCTTAAGGACCTCTAAGCACAACCCTGTAGCTGTTGAATAACTTAAATTATTGTCTACATTGTTTACGAATGAAGGTTTTATACCAAGTCGTATGAAGCAACTTACTGCGTACCAAAAAAAAATAAGTTGTGGAATAAATGCTGACTGCTAATTTATGCATGAGAGACTAGATAAGAATTCATAGAACCCAATTCGTTCATACCTGAGTTATATGCGAGGTAACACCAAAGGCGGAATTCCGCTTCCGATTCGGTCGCTAAAGAGGCCATACTTAGCAAATTATGGTCCGATCAAACGCGTTGCATTCTTGCAAAATTCATGCTCTGCAAAGTCATTCTCATCAAGTATTTCCTATTAATTTAGATAGGACCACGAAAAATGTTGCCTATTTTTGCAAAAAGCATGGCAATTTAGTGAGGAAACGAATCTAGTTTACCAACAAGACGGGAAGCAGTTACCATCAGTGACCTTGAAATAGTGAGCGAATTACATGAATAAAATACCTGTTAATTTTGCAAAATATGCGGCCGGCAGTTAACTTGTGTCTTGAAAAACACAAAGCTCAAATGTTTATTTTTGCTTTGGAACTATATGTGATGTATTTCATTTAACATAGGAGATTAAATAACTAAGCTGTATAAGCCTTATTAGAACATAATCTATCAATACTCATAAGCATGTGCTCATATTTAACAAGGAGTGCCTTATTTTTTTTCTATCCATGTCTCTATATAAGATGCTGCAACAACGTCTCTTATGCATCATTATCAAATAGCACCCCTTTTTCGAATCTAGAACTGGGTCTTCCCAGCTCAACCACGGGCATAGCCCACATTATTGATCGTCTCATAGTGGTATATCACACACTAGACACTCCTTGGTACAAAGCTGTGCCCATCGCACGGCGTGATATGTGAAAGCGAGCTTCGTATCACCCAAATTAAACATTTGTAAACATAGCTACGGCGCTTATCAATGAGGCAAAATCTTATGCTTTCTGCTAACCCGTAAGCGTTATATACACTTGTTCCTTAAGAAAAGGTATGTGTCCATTTAATTTATGCAAAACAGATGTATTCACAAGTCGAATGAGCCCTAAGGGATTGTCTGTTATTACATCTTTCTCTCCTTGTGAGCGGCGGTGTAATTGCAGTCACATTGGCAGACGGAATTTTGACTACTTCAGCTTCCTCTATTGCGATTACCCAAAGGCAAGGTTTATCAAATTATTGAGGAAGTGTGCACAGTGTACATGGCAAGTTTACCAGACATTAATCACCAGTCTAAATGGAGGCGTCAACCCATGTAATGTTGTACTTCAAATTATTACAGCTTGTCACCCACCAGCCGATCGACAAATAGGTTTACGGCTTTAGTCCCTTCTAAAAGGGTACTTGAAGACAACCCGTGAAATCCGTTTTCGAAGTGTACTGCCTGAACGAGTGAGCCTAAGTGCGAACGAGAATTCGGTGTAGAGAATGAAGTTAATGTGCTACTAACGAAGGAGTTGGAATAGCCATTACTAATGCCCGTTTTGTTTCATTGCAACAAATAATGACAAATAAGAGCGATAGGTGAATTCAAAGGGGGCTCAGTAACATCTAACCTTGGTCATTGTGATCAACACAATCGATCCACGAAAGTCATCCACTTCAGTGTCATTTTGACCCAGTTGCTGCAGTATGGCTGCTGATACAAAAGACTAGATCTCACGGGAGAGAAGAGACATGTCTCAGTGAAGTATAGATGTAACTAAACAAAAATGCAGTGTAATTAGAATTACAAATGCGATCATGCACCACTGCTACTTAGATAGTTCCTCCACCAAGCCTCCATTTGGACGTAGAAAAGTACAGCACCACGCCAAACTTTGTCGACTTCCAACGGTGTCGGCACAGATTCATTAGCCAGCATCGACCACCAAAATGTACTTCAGCAGCAGTACTGCGTCAGCAGGGCAGCACAACCCTCAGCAGACTGGGAGGGAGTAAAGGGGCTAGTACACAATTTTAGGTGCCTATTCGTCGTCTCCGGCTTTCGCATTGCTACACACAGTTCCCATTTATCCACTCATCTATTCAACCACTTCTTAGCACAGAAGTAAACAAATCGGACTCAGAAAGATCTCGAGCCTAAAGAGGCAGAATGATGTAAAACAATAGTCCCAATCATTGGGCAATCATGAAATAATCTAGCCATTTTAATTTGAGGATCGAAACCTAATCAAACAGTAGCCACGTTCAAAGCAAAATTTTGACTGCTTTGGCTTGCATCTGCTCATTTGGTGGCTATTAAAGTTGCTGAAGACGCATTTAGCTCGTCAATGGAGAAGCAAGCACTTAGCAGCCTATCCGGGGGTGCAGCTGCTGTAATCATCGCCATCATCACAACCACGATAGATTTTGCCAAAATGGATAGCAGCACGATTCGGATATTGTAGTAATTACCACATAGAAAACAGAAAAGATCTTAGAAAAAGACAATTATTTGTTTCTTGTTTAAAAGGGGTTCATCAAGCTGATTGAGACGAAAAACATCGAAACAACTAGGGAATTAATGCCCGCTCCTTAATGAACAAGGTAAGAAGCAATATCGAAGAGCGCCTTATCATTTATTGTCCACTAGTCTTATCAAGTTTAAGTTTCAGACCATCTGTTAAATCGTTACAATGTAGTCGACGTTCAAATCACGGCAACGATTCGACACCATTAATGCCAAATATGGCACATTAGAATGAAGCTATTGCAGCGAATGAAAGGCAAAACGTGTTCTAGTAAGTGAGATCACTTTTGCGCCATTTGAAAGAAATAACCTGCCTAAATTGTTTGAAAAACGTTTGCGCTGGAGTGCCGCAGACGTTTGAGCAGCAGTAACAGCACATTGAAATGAGACAGGGTTGACTCCACTTCCCATGGCCGGTGATCAGGTATTAGATGAGTTCGCAATGTACTTTAGTATGAACCGGCACTACAAACACCAATCCACCATCACATCACGAAAGCAATGACATCGTAGGAAACAGCGATGTAGCGTCCATACTGGCAAATCCATTTTCTGCGGCGACTGCTAGTCCCATGTTAGCTGTCTGCAAAACAGTACAGCTCTTGTCAAATAACACCCTTAATTATACACTTTTGACCAGATAATCTGTCTCAGTCAGAAGTCTGCTACCACCAGCTTCGTTGCCTGCGTAAAAAGGGAATAAATTAAATAAAGTAGGCAGGAAAAAATTTTAATTCGTCCAACTTTGTGTCTAAAAGCGGACTTACTGGTTTGCTCCTCCTCTAACGCGTCACAAAATCCATCCGCTCCTCTACCGGAGACCGCATCTCGTATCATTAACGTCTGTTGATTTGCACCAGACTCGCAAAAGGCGGCAAAGAAAGAAGCCCTAAAAATTCCTAATGGAACTGAAAATACCACAATCATTCACCTACACCCTCCCTTCAACTAAGTCAACTTTACTTTTACCTATGCACTGCACACGATTTAGCACTGCAATGGGACGCCGTTCCTCTGGCCTAGGGTCAGCCACAAACACCAACTCATAGGAAAACTAATCCTATGCCACTAGAAGCCACTAGAATCTTATTTTATGCGCTAGCCGTGTGAAAGTCAAAAAATGACAGGGAGGCTAAATGTCCAATATACTACCGCATGAATCGCACCAAAATCAGTGCACGTAGAACCGAAAGTCGAGACAGGGCAAAAACTAACCATTCGAAACATCCAAATTGATGACAAAGGCAAGACTTGTACTTAAGGTCGGGCATGCTTTCCTTCGCCATCATTCTGTTCACATTAAGATGAATATGGCCTTTCAGTTATCAGCCTCGTAAACAATTAACATGCCCAAGCCAATGTTCAGTTGAACTGCTTGCTAACCAAATAAACGTTGTGTAGGGACGCCTACTGCTCACCAAATAAAATAGGTTTGCTCGGTACCAACATCAACGCAATGCAGATAATTAAGTTCAAACAGCGTTCTCAACAATAGCCATTAAGCAGTCGCAAACGGGTTCTTCAAAGACCGAAAATTCCTTTGAGTGGCAAAAAATGCAATCCATTATCCGTACCCTTCTCAGTACTACGCACGCAATGTTTAAGTTTGTGCTTATACTTCACTATTCTGCATCAAAAGCATTTGAGGGGGCCCATGGTCAGCAAGCATTCTCGGAAGAAAACAAGCTACTAAGATTCAAATCGAATCAGTTCTGGATCACTGCGGATAAGAAACAGCTCATTTACACGCGCGTACCCTCTCAGCTTTCTTTTTCAACAGACTCCGCAAATATTAGCCACAAATAAACCTTGATATTTTATAATGAAAATTGGACCAGGCGCTTACGAAATGTAGCAAGCCACTGACATACTTAGTCCAAGCAAATTTGGATCGAAACGAGCAAGAATAAGCGTATCTGAGGTCCTAAGATTTCTGAACCTGTTTTGCATAAAAGGCCTTCTAAACATAGCCACAACTAAACTAAGACTTAATTACGAATGCTGCTACAAGCGCTCCCAAAAGAAACAAGTAAATGACAATTAGGAGTGGGCAATCCCATATCGAAACAGGCTAAAATATCATCTCCACATTCCTTAGATTTCTAAGCTCTAGTTGTAATAAAGGCTCTTAGAACATCTGACACGGCAAAACTAAAAGATTTAATTGCTACTAAAACTATAAGTGCAGGCAAAAAGAATCAAGCGAACACACCAAAGACTAAGTAAATATAGGTTGAAGCAGAAAGATCAACAAAAACATGTTAAATATAAGAAAAGTTTCCAAGGTCCAATTTTCATTAAATATTTATGAAAAAATATAACAGAGTGAACCAATCTAGATGGGCTATTTTCAATTCCTCTAAAAGCATAAGCTCAAAACGCAACATTAAATTGACATTAATTAATTCGGGAACATCAAAATAAAACTACGAAGTGGCGTTTATTCAGAAACTCCTTAGTACTAAAGCCGCTGCGCTAATTTCTACGTGAATTTCTCATCCTGTCCGCTTCCAAAAAATAGAGTAGTCAATTAACTCTATTCTTGCAAGTACTGAGGGCTTTCGATTAAGGTAGCAGTGTCTTAGTCCACGCTTTTTGCATATCAGCAGTCTATAGCAGGACGTATCTATTTTGTCTCTCCTTCTGGTTTTTCAAAGAAGTCATCATTAACAAAGTACTCCTAGATTATTCCAAAATACCCAAAGTTCTGTTGTAAGTCAACACGTATGGTGCCCTTCGGTATCCTCTTGAACGCTCAGCTAGCATTCATGGATTCTAGTAACCACAACTTTTATATTAAAGGTAAAAACAAGACTGACAAAAATTAGCGGTTGATTATAAACTTACATATTTTTCCAATTCCTTCTGCGACACTTTGCTACCGTATGTGTTTAGTCTCGCCGCACACATAATCGAGTGTAGCAGCAGATTAAATAAATGAACAAAAAAGTTAAATCACGCATCTTTTAATTTTTTTATTACGGGAAATTTTAGAGTCATGTCGTGCAGGCGCGCACTCTGCAGTGAGCAATAACAAAGAGCAAACTGCTTTTTTATGCCTGCATAAAACCACCAGTGCCAATTTTAGCCTCAAATATTCATGATATCAAAAGGCTTCATTCGACTTGCCACATTGTTTGCTGAGTTGTACAAAAACCACTAACACTTATGGCCTTGCTTGTATTCTGGCAAATGATGAGTGACCAATCATCTACGCTTACTATTATCTTCGCTGCTGATTAAGATAGAGACAGCATTGTGGACATTATACTTCTATTTTGAAGACCATATGCTGCAGTTGAATGAGGAAAACCAACGTTAAATAAAACACCCTATCCCGACCCCCATCAACTAGCACAAAGCAAATCACGTACCTCTAAACACGTACAACAACCATCTTGGAGTTTCTAAGAAATTCGGTGTCACATGCCTTTGAAACAGCAAAGGTGGCAAATTCGATAGAAATTAGTTATACAAGACAATATAAATAAGATTACTCATGGATTAGCAGTTTTAGATACCTTGACGTATAACATTTGAGTTGAGGGATTCGCTCGACCTGCAGTGCAGCTGACGTGATTGCCAGGGTGTGATGAAGAATCCCTTCGAAATCACAGGCACATTACCCACAGTATGGCATTTTGCTACTGATTTCTAATGATTAGAGTCTTCGTGGCTATAAGGAAGTTTTCAATGACCAAACGTCTGTTACTGCTTAAGGATGCTACCACTATATGATTGTATGTCCTGAAAAATTGGGCAAATTTAACGTCGGTCTGGAGGAGAGCGATTGAGTGAGAATCAGAGATAAGGATGTTCATTCGAAGAGGCATCTAAAAAATTGTCTTTGGAGCAAATCAAGACGAAAGCAGTGCCAAAGTCACCTGATGCGACGCTAAAGACTCCATACAGGCTTGGCTGCATTTTGCTCACTGATCATTTGAAATGAATGCTTGAAGCTTGATGACAACTGACATAGTTGTGGGATATGCTACACATTTTCCATGGATTCAGTGCAAGCATATGATTGTTTAGGGCCCATTAGCAACAATTAGGCATTTTTAAAGGTAAGCTACTCATGACATTGCAAGTAATAGTATGCACAAGTCACTCAACAAATGACTACAGAATTCCATCAGACATGCAAGTTTTTTATTTTACGCCCCATAATGAAGTGCTATTGATTTAGAGGACAATATTGTCAAGCGGGCCCAAGCGGAATTGCATAGTGCGTCCATGTGGACGTTGCAGCTGCTCACGTTACCAGAGCAAACAAGAAAGTTGAGTGAATTCAAATAATGACAGGAGAACAGTCACATATAACTAGAGCAAGAACCGGAGCATTTTACAACTGATATTAACCAATTTTTCTTCTTTAAACTCGTCATCACAGACGTAATACACAGCGCTACTGGGCTATTTCTTCTTGTTTTTACAACTAAGTCAAAGACTGCCATCAATGATGAATTTAACGCAGTGAAGATGTAAGCAATTAGACGGCTCATGAGTTCCACTTTTGCTAAGCCTCTGAGGTAGGCTGTCTTAGCCCGTTAAGGATTCTAGACTCCCGTGCATCACATTGCGCTCGTTGATGACAGCACTATGCCGGACAGAACTACTGATTTAAAAGCAAGCACGGGGGTCAAACATTTTCCAAAAAGCAAGTTTTCGGTCACTTGCTGTTGCAGCTTAGAAGTTTGTGCCTCATTTTCATTATTTTTGGATTATTTAAACGGTTTTTTTCCTTGCTGTCAAGATTGCGATGAAAATTGATTTAATCATGCTAAAACAAAGCTTTGCGACATACTCAGCAAACAACTTATCCACTGTTAATAAGTTAAACTTGGAAAACATCCCATCATTAAGAAGCAGGACGGATAAGCAGGTAGGGTGCAATGAAATTAAAATAGTTTTAACTAAGCGCTTAACGATTGCTCACCTCCGTTTTAATCTCATTTAAGGTTGAGGACAGATCCAGGAAGTCGCCTTGCCTACTCACTCAATTCACCGTAATTTCAGTGGTAAAATTCGACGCATTTTGTATCGCTCTCCACCGAAATGGATATTCGCGTTTGCAACCTGTGCATGGAATAATTCGAAGGCCTCATCTTATACATAGGACACTTTGAACTCGCGCATCGCAGTAGGCAGTTTTTTGATTTTATAATAAACTTCTACTTTCACTTGCGTTAATGCGCATATGAATCCACAAATATGCATAAGTGTGCCCTTATGTATGTTTACGCCTCTTGTGCATAGTAATAATGTGTCAGCTCATGAATCAATAAAGCGCTTTGAATCCAATAACACTTGGCTTACGACAAATGATAAAGACTTGCGCAGAAAGTTGCCAATCTAGTCGAATCGCAGCAGTGCTTCAGCATCTCATTTTACATCTATTTTTCTGTTTCAGGATTGTCTAACCTGCTTTGTCTAGTGTGCCGAACGCTTCACCGAACTTTTCAGGTACCCTTGCGACATCAAAGAGGTAAGAAGATAATTCTATAACTACCTATTGCTCCTTTTTATGCCGTCACATGTTAAAAGTAACGCAGGCAATCTTAATCTGCAAAAATAGATTCCGGTCACAATGTGTGCTGTGTATGCTTTGTCCCGTTTGCCAACTTCGATTTGCTCTTCCGTCATCATATCAGAAAACACATGCGTGAGTTTGCCTCTGCTAATGTCCGACTCATTCCAGATAATGCTCTGTTCCTTGACAATACCTTTAACGTCTCATACAAACTATTCCTAAATCAATGCTTTAGTGGACCCCAATGAAGTCGAAAGAATGAATAATTTGGGAATGCACCTCTACTGTCTAATGTGTCACCAAGCGTGTGTGACTCTGGATGCGTTGCAAGATCACATGGATTCACACGATTTCGGTAAGTATTGTTTCATCTATCGGGTAATTTTTCACAGTGATTAGTTTTTTTTGCAACGCTTTGATTTCTTTTGCTTTGAAGGCCTCTGGTATGAAATGCTTGACTAATTGCGAATAGGCTTAACTGCGCTAACAAGACTTGTAAGTCTTTAGTGAGCTTTATGGTTATTTTTTATTATTTAAGTGCATTTGTTGGCCTAATAAGGCGTGAGTATTTACTGTGTGATATGGGCGGATGTGACAATCTGAGCTTAGGTGAACATTACCTAAGTGATATGGCAAGGCGTGCATCGGATCGACAGATATAGGCAGCTGCACGGTTGAGCGTGAATTTACAGGTTTTTGGCATTTAAATCGCATTGCATCTTTGAGTACTTATAAGATTATAAGTAAACGCTCATTCTCCGGTGTTTTAGTGCAATCCAACGAGCTGCATTAACTTATCTTTACGGACGTACACTTAGCTATGTATTTAACGGGTTAACATACGGTCAATATAAGTGGAAAATTTGATCATGGCTTCTGATTTTACATCCTAGTCATTGCTGTACGTAAGAATGGTATTTTGACTCAAATATTAGGAAAATTTGAGTGATTACATGGCGGAGTGACTACAGCGTAGAGAAGAAAGATCTGTAGAAGATGACAGGCTTTTTTTTAAAAAAAGATAGTGTACCCGAGGTCCATCTTATATTTGAGACTGTACAATGCCACCTTACACAATCATTTACCAATACCCAATGGAACCTCACAGCGAAGTCTATCGAAGCCTGCCGCGATTATCAAGACAGTTGGCTTTCCCTTGTTGCCATAATAGCCATAGTTAATAATGAGCAGACAAGAGACGCATAAGCACTGCTTTATGTGCATGCAAATTAGCCATCTACTGGCTCGTAAAGTGGAATCTACAGCATTGAGCAGTAAGCATTATTCAGAAGGCAGAGAAGGAAGACTCTGTAGAAGTGTCAACAATGTAGAGTTATTGGGTGAGAATACTGTGGGTATAAAAGCAGATTTTGAAACAGACCAGGTGTTGGGGAGCGTATTAGTGAGTAACAAAGGAAAAATGGGAATAAATTGAATAACCAAGAATCAGTCAAATTAAAAGAGGGCGAGGTGTCACTATTTAATGCTAAAACAGACCCATTTTTATTATTTCCTCCATAGGCCAACAATTCCGTCAAGATTATCGTCATTTATTTATGCTTTCACTCAATAAATTCAAATTTGAATAGCCTTTCTCTGGTACATCAGCGCATGCAGGAATTAAGGGTTCTTTGCACACGAGTCTTGGGAAGAAACGGAGGGTCATCGACTCCCGAGGAAGATTCGTGTTTTAAACGAACACAAAGTTGGCCAATTTATCTTTTTCGGTTTTTTTCTGTCTGCTATCTTGTAAGTGGATTTCGCATAAGAATATATGCTTAGGTTGCATGGGCCATGCCTAGAGAGGGATAAATCAAACGACTTGCGGCTTTTGAGATGATTGCGGTCTGCGAGTTTACGCAAAAGGAAAAATGGATTATCACTACAAAAGGCTAAAGTAATTACCGCGTTTAAAAGCGGTCTATAATATTTGCATACCATAATGTAGCGTTTAGCTTTCGATGCATTCCATTAATATTGTCTGTTTTTTTTTAGTTAGGATAGCATATTGCCTATTATGCCACCACTGATCTTATATACTAATCAACATTAATGCGTTAGGAATGTTACAACCGAATGACCTGCACTTACATTGACTTGGAACACCGAGGAGGCTAGGCAAACGGTTGTCCACCATACGCATGAGCTGAAGAGATGAGGATAAGTATCAAAGACTACTAGTCTATTCATTTATGAGTCACTTATTCCACTCGCAGTGCACTTCATAGTGCTTGCGCACTAAATAATAAGTAAAGAGAAACCAGAAACTATTGCCCTTCCATATTTTGTGCAGCAGATCTCTCTCAATCGAGTACGCCCTCAAACCAAGTCGCCACAAATGTTTCGGGTATGACGGTCTACATAACCCTTGTCGTGTTCACAGTTCGAGGATCAACCAAGTGCGACCTCAATTGTGCAAAAGAAATGCGCCTTTTTATTCTCTTTTCTCCTCCCTTATAGGACAAGTCACAGTTATTCTTACTGTCGTCCAACAATGCACATTTCCTTACACTCTATCCTGTTGATAAAATGATGCGTGAGAAAATCTAGTGTTTTTTCCCATATTACCTTAATAATATTTCTGCGAGCTCCAAGCGATGCTCTTTACTATGTCTTGGCACTGGTCTTTGACACTTGCATGATCGCACGCACGACAGATATTAAAAATATCAAGAAGTGGGTGTGGCTAGTGCAAGCTTGTTACTTCTAATGGCAGTTGTTGCTATTGGTACGTTTTGCATTATGCGCCGGCCTGTGTCTGGTAGGGGAAGGATAACAAACAGTTCTGATGATTAAGTATTTAGCAAATTTATTAAGCGGACTTCTTTAGCTGCTAAACGTTTGTTGGGAAAACTGCGCACAGTCATTTGTTTAATTCTCCCAACCGCCTTTAGTGTCTTAATTCTCAAGTTACTAATGAAGTGCAACTTTCTCCAAGTCCGCAATTTTTCGGCAAACCTTGGTGCATGTTCTGCAAATGAAAATGTACAAAAGTGGTAATTATAAGGCTGTTTAAGCGCGCTTTAATAAACAGAAAGGTAACCTGTGTCACAAAAAACGCCTATCATCTCATTTATGATGGCATGGAAATCATAATGCACTTCATCAAGAGTGTTTTATCATCTTAGAGGGAATTTCCTAAGATTTTATGATTAGGACTTTTTAGGTAAATATCAAGAATCAAGCCAACTGATCAAACCTTGGAAGAAATGATTATACTCATGCCAATATGCATTCCTTGCATAAAGTGAAGTTGTTTGACGATTGAATTGCAGCCTTTGAAAAGGTCACATAAGTGTAGTGCTTGTAAAATCTTTCGGTTGCTTGCAATCAGGCACGATTTGCACCATGACTAATACTAGGTGCGAAAATTTCTAGCGAGGTAGTAATGCCATTTATATGGAGTGGATGTAAAAGCACGTGTTTTCCTTGGATTACTCACACATACGCAATCACGGAAGCTAAAGTAAAGGCAAACGTTGTGGTTTCGTGTTGCGTAATAGCAACCAATGTAAGTGTGATGCCAGATGAAAAATGCAAATTCTCTGGCAGATCAAAGGGAATACAAGCACACAACTAGCTAATGGAGCACAGAAATGGCACAACTCGTTTTGTTGCTACCATAACCACCTCACTAATTTGCGGACGCCGGACAATAGACTTTCGATCTCTACATTTTGCCTCTAGCATTACACTACTCAGCATTACCTTTACCGCCACATCCCATTTCCTGTTACAGCATGACTGGCGATTAAGGCCAATGATCTCATCCTCCACTGATACTCGGATACAATTTGTGTGGTGCGTGTTTTACATGCCAGTATTAAATATTTTATCGCTAATTGAGGGCTAATTCAGCGTGAATCATTACGCTATCTGACCGGATGCGGTTATATGCTGTCCAATCGACTGTTACTCGGTACTCTCCAACAGGGCGGTTCCTATAGGCAAGGTCAATTTCCAAAGGGAAGGCATGCGCACCTCTCCTAGTTAAATCCTAACGTGCATTTACTTCCGAAGTAATTCCCTTTTCGTACTCCTTCATGTTGCATGAAGTATGCCCTCACCACGATTCATATTAAAATTATTGGCATTAAGTCCCAAATGTGAGGTCCATCTGGCCCTTTTAAATCAGGATATAAGATCGCAATAAACAAAGTCCTCCCTCCTGCCATCACCCAGTGAGAGCAGTAACAAGTTGAGTTGCAAGGAATTCGAAGAGTTAGTTCAAATTCACCTACACAGTGTCTATGCATGCATATATACCAGAAGTAGTACAAACATGGAATCCACCGCAAGCGTAAGGTTGAACGCATTGGGGTCACTAGTCGAGTTATCGTCCATTTATTATTGCAAAAAACGTTTTGCATTATGATGCTCAGACATGAAAACCATAGATCAGGTTCTAAGAAAATATTGAAGGCACGTACTTGTTGAACAAACAGTAGCCTATGGAAAGAGTCCTAATTATCAAAATCTGTGGAGCTCATTACCCTATTATTCTCTGCACAGACACACGGAAGCATCTTTTGTGGTTAGTGCAACCCAGTAGCGTACTCTATTTTGGAATGCGTTTGCGTCTAGGATGCATTTGCCTTCCATTTGTGATTAAACTGCTTATCGGTCACCAACGTCCGTGTGGCTCCTTCCGTTGCACATGTACATCTATTGCAAAGGAAACACAGATCGCTGGCACAAACTCGTTTCTATTTCATTGTTTTGCATTGCCTTTATTAGAAGGCAGTATATTGACTTATTTTCAAGTTAAACACATTTATTAAGCAAAATTTACACTTGTTGTAAGTCATAAAATACCATCTAAAGCACAGCCCTCAATAAGATTATGGAGAATAGATATATCCAGTTGGCTACTCACCGTATTAAATTATCAGCAACACCTTAAGCTAGGTGATAACTCAAAATAGATTCCCAACTGACTGCTCTCCAAAGGTGATTGCAATTCTTACCCATTAATGCATTCTACAAGGATTGAATTCTATGGTGACCCTAGAGGCGATGCATAATGCGATGGAATTTAGGACTTAATAAATCAAAGAAAATCTTTGCATTTGCGTAATCAGTATACATATTTGTTCGCAAAATTCCAAGTCAATTCGTGTCAAGCCATTTCGATCTAGGCTATCAGTGCCCATTGCAAACATTAGCAATAAGTTTACGTACAGATCATTAGTTAGATACAGAGAGAAAAAAAGCAAAAAAATAATTTAGCTAACATTATTACAGAACAAAGGATGACAAAATTCGGCCATAATCAGTAAAGATTTACTGCAAGATAAGACAGTCAATGCGCTGGAAATTTAGAGTTTTAGAAGCAAACTTATTTTGGCCATCTTTTCGCCCACCACAACCATTTGTGTCTACTGCATGACATATTGCATCAAACGAGGCGCTCCATGCGCCAATCTCGTGCTCCCAGGCTTAGGTTTAATCATCTCAACGCGTCAATTGTGACGCTTCAATACTTGCATCCAAATAGGCGACTGCGGGCTATCTGTTACAGCACAAATACGTGGTATCAGATCGTGTGAGCTAGAGCTGTGCAGTCCTACATTATGAGTTGGGGTAGGAACTAAATTTAATAAAAGCCTAAGTTGACACATTATTGGCTTACACACTTGTGGCTGTGGTTTCACCGAGGTACGTTGCCCAGAGATGACAGATTTTACATTAGGTAGGGTCGGATTCATAAGGTTATGTTAACAAAGATGCAGCTAAGCAGAAGGAGGCACTTCAACCGGGTCCAAAGGCGTAGATCTGTACTTAAATGAAATTTTTATCGCAAATTTTTTCCACTGCGTGCGAGTAGCTCAGTATAATTGGAATTTTCTCGCGTGGTAGGTCCAAAAGGAAGTAGAATGAATAGTAGCACGCAACCATAGCAGGCGAACGCTGGTTAGAGGTGGCAATTTACCGGAACATAATTACGACCAAAAGTCGACTTAGAAAATCAAAATGGTGCCTGGAAAACGCAGGTCACTAGGTTGGCCTCAGTGCAGTAGATCATAAAGGCGACAAATAAGTAGGCGCGGGAACGAGCTGCGTAGAGTTGATTGTAGTCAATTTACATGGCTATGAGGTAAAAAACAGTGATTTGACATTGGAATTGACCTTAATGAAAATTAAAGGAAACCGTGCATTATTCCGGGCCTTTTCTTAACTGTCTGCTTAGTTACACGAAGAAATTTAGTCTCTGAGGCTGCCCATTTATTTTGAGCATAACTTTCAGGCCATGCTAAGGGCTTTTAAGACCTTCTGTACGAAAGTAAGCAGCCTTTTCTTCCGCAAAATTTTAGGTAATTGCAATGCCAATAAAGGCCTATGGTACTACGTCTGTGAGGCTTTTAGAAGCCTGTTAGATTCATCCGTATTTGGTAAATTTACTGATAACAAAAAGTAGATTAGTCTTAGACAAGTCACCGATACAAGAAGATATTGATTCTACCTCATGAGAATCAACGATAAATGCGTAACTCAAGTCAGTAGCTTAAAGTAAAGGCCAAATGAATAGGGTGAAAGAGAACGATAGGTGATGAGAATTAATGTGAAGTCGTAGAAGTCATCAGATGAGCATGCGTCGGATCCAACATGGGTTCGTGCAATATGACGATTTGGCACATGCGCATTAACCATGTGACATGTTGGCAGACCATTTTCTCTGGTATGCTTGACCGCCTCTGTGTTCTTCTTCCATGTGGAAACGTGCAGTGCTAGAAAGTTCTTTTTGTTGATAACATTAATCGATTAAGGCGCGTAAAAATGAAAGAAGGCAAGAACTAATGAGACCATTTCATTTAACGCTATAACTCGTGTCAATATTCCCTTCTGGTTGGGTTCCATTTTCCGTTTTCTCCATTTGCAATGAGGATTCAAAATTCTAGCATTGTTTTAAGAACCCAAGCCCAAGCGAAGAGAACAATGCCTTCCATCGTGGAAAATGCGACATATCTATCGCCTTAATAAGTTTTGTCCCCAGAAGCAGCAAGAAAGCCTGATCACTTTTGTTGCTTCCTAAGAAGTTTATCCTTTTGTGCGTAATTGCCTGAATCTGTAAATTGTGTGGGAGGCATTAGCTGAGGTATTATCATGGAAGAGGGCGGATAGGTTTAGTGGTGTGAATGATAACAGTACTAATTACAGAGCTAAGGGCTGCAGCTCTTTCTGATTCCAGCCTAAAGTAAAGGCGAAAACTTGGGGATGAAAGAAGATGGGAAATAGTGAAGACCACTGTGAAAACATAGGATTCAGCAGCTAAACGTGTGTCTTAGCCAACGTGGACTCGCGCACCATGCACATGCACATTAGCCATGTGATCTGTGGGCGGACCACCTTCTTGGGTGTGCTTAACTGTCTCCATGAAACTCCTTCATGTGGAGGCGTAAAACACCAGAAAAGTATTTTTGTTTATGATACGAATTAGCATAAGCGCGTAAAATGAATTCAGTGTCTAAAATGGACTCGAATGCTCACAAAGTTGCTGGCCTAAAAAGTTGTAAAGACAGCTTTATTTAGGATGGCATCATTAAGCCATTGTCGAGACTTCACCTTGCTTGGCTTTCATTATTCTCTCCGTGAAGCCTGATGGGCTTGCAACGAGGCTTTAAAGCATCTGTGCTAGTTGAAAAATGCAGGCATGAGGTGTTCTGAACAAGCATTTTCATTGAGGTAAAGGCGAAACAAAACCTGCCGTTTCTGCATGCTTTGTCCTGTATGCAGCAAGGCAACCAATTCCATCTAAGTTGTTGCGTTCACACTAATTGCTTTTTATGCACAGAATTGCCTGATGTTATTAAGTAAATGCAAATCTTTACTTGGATTAATAGCACTAGAGAGGCACTAGACTAGGTGCTCTCAGAATTTCGCTGTTAGGACGAACATAGTTGGATGAGGACAGTGAGGTAGAGTGCCTAAAACCTAATAATCGCCAAAGCTATTAAGAACTGGTGAAGGACTGTGCCTTCGCTTCACGATATGGTCTTTGGACCATGCTAGTTACTAGCTGGACCTTCTGTATGGCAGTAATTAGCACGCCATTCATATATCTCCAAATGACCATGGCATCCATGAAGACTCATGTCACTACGTTCATGAGCTCTTTATAGGAGCGTGTTTTTGAATTGCTTGTCTGCTGAGTGCACTGATAATTAAGGGCAAAGGAAGCACACACTAGCCGTAAAGGCTAGCATTTAGAGGAGTTCAACTTAATGAATAGCTCCGCAATAGATTTAAGTTAAGAGAGAAACTAGAATGCTTGATATGGACGCAAAGCAATGGAGAATGACGTAAACCAGTGAGGTTACTGGGGTAAGCGTGTGAAAATCCAGCGTGAACTTGTGCCAAGGACCAACACGCAGGCGCATGCACACTAGCCATGTGGTTTGTTCATGTACGCGCAACGTGTTGCAACCGAATTTCTAAGCATGTCTGACCTCCTTAAAGGCAATTTCCTGAGAACGCGTGTAAAAGTTGATTTTCTTGTAAATTGTTAGTGAATGCGAGTAGCAGTGACTTTAATAGCTAAAGCTAGCACAAATGCTTAAATATGTGCTTGTCTAAAATATTTTAAGGATAAATTGATTTTGGAAAAAAATCATATGATTTCTATCCTAATTTTGCTTTGCTTGTTTTACCGTTTTCATTTTTCCGGATGAAGCGATAGAAAATGTAACGAGGTTTTGAATGGCCCGCATTGATAGGAAAAAGAAATGCGGGGCTGAGCAATTGAATAACCTAACACTGCATTACGTTCTTTGTTAGGTGAAGCAATATGCTTTGCCTCGATGACAGTGTAGGTGATGGCCATAAAGTCAGACGGTAATAGTGATAACTGATGTCATAACACCAACGTATTCAACAAATGACAAAAAACAACTGCCTTGTATGTTATTGCACGCTAAAGATTCGTTTAGTATTTTGACTAGTCAAAATTTTAACACACTTTACTGTAATATCATCAGTAGGCGGCATGAACGCCATTGTAGGATGAGACGGTACTTTAGGCAATGAAAAGATATCGTTTCTTTCCTTCTTGCAGAAATGTGCAAAAAGCAAGACACTGCATCCACTTACCGACAATTTGCAACAGCGGCAAAGCGAATTTTATCCTTTAAAACTTCGCTGAAAATGAGCGTTAAAAGATACGAACACAACTGTATTAGCCGACATGACACAGGGGGTGAATCTGCTGAAAGGGAGGGGCTGTCATGCCTCTAATCTCAATTTTTGACCAATTTTGTTGAAGTTTAGGCTCGCATTTTCCTCCTACCTGCAAGAGAATGCAGTGTTGAGAATCACAGGTGGAAATTTCATTGTCAAGAAGAAATTCACGAGAGGATACACGAAACTTTAAATATGAGAGCAAAATTTTGAATGTTTTACTGCTAAGTCTACAATCCTCATCTGGCATCGCAATTTTGTTCAAAAGTATTAATTAAGCAAAAGAGTTTCTAAAAAAGAACCCAAGTGACCTCAAAAGTGCTACTCGCTGCATTTATAGCGGCGGTTTTGTGTTGATGGAAGTAGGTAACTGATAATGGTGGTTGACCCCACCGCATGGAACTACTCGCCAAGTGATGCATCGGTGCATATTTAACACGACGATGTGATGCATAAAGTTGTGCAGTTATGACCCCTTTTTCGATCATTTTCAATGAGGTAATTTGCAGTTGATAATATTTGGTCTTACAAAGTTGTCCTTGGATTAATAAACACAATGGCTAGTATCTATAACGCTTTCGTTCAAAAGCGAAGAGCAGAATGTTATGGAAGTGAATGCAAAGAATCATGTGATAGACGTACCACAAATTCTTACGATGGGCATACCTATCTCGAGAGCCATCGGTACGAAGATAGGACGAAGCCAACTGTGATACCTGTAGCAGTGTTAAGGCCAAAACATCTGCAGTTAGTTCGTCAAAGGGAAAAGCAAGGTAATTGTTTCAGCAGAATTTTCTTAGATTTCCGACATTTTGAATTAATACCATTTTAGGATAGGAATTTCGGATAAATTCAAATTAACTAACATGACTAGGAGCGCAGGTAATTAATTAAGCCACGATTAATGCATTTGAGCTATACGTAAAACGAAGGGCACAAAATAGCCTAGGCAATCGGAAAAAGTGTGAAAAAAGCGACTAGGTGCCATAGGTGCCATAACGCGTGCCTAAATAACCAGCTTACATGTAGGTCAAACAGCATTCCCTCTTGAGTAAGTTTACCTTTATATTCAGCTCCTTCTTTGTATTGCATCAACGGGTTGCATTTCTTTGGGGGTAAACGCATGGATTGTAGTGCAGAAACTAAAATCAGAGTGAAACATTCCTAGACAACGCAGTGTGAATTGAGAAGAGGTAAGGGAGCCAAGCAATGCCTTTGTGAGAAAAATGTGGGAGATCATAATGCCCTTGGTGGGACGCCAATTAAATGCCATTTGATGCTCACATGCTTTCGCAATGCAATGTAACGTAGATAAGGTAGAAATGTATCCGGTGGTAAATAGATTGCTTGCATAGGTGGTTTCGCATCAAAAATTGGTGATGTTAGTTTTAGCGCCTGTTGCTCACTAAGTGTTAGTAGTAGAATCCTTGTGATAAACATTTGATTTTCATCCTTCAGCCGAAGCCAGCCACCCTACATTACGTTGTGCAGGCGAACATTAAGTTGATTGTCATTCTCTTGGCATGCAACGTTACTCCATTTAATGCGCTGGAATTGCAGGTTTAGATCCAGCCAAACAATTATTTTATTTATTCATTTTTAAAAATGGTTTGTTTCCATGCATTTTCAAAGTAGCTTTTCACCCGTTTTGCCCATCGAAATAATACGGGATTTGTCTCTTCATTCCTTGGACTTTTATCCATCTCTTTACTGGCATTTAATTATCAATCAATTTTCGTGCTTAAACAAGCTCATTCGGTTTTAGTCGCTCCACCAATTCATCCTAACTGTCATGTACCCAGTCCTCCTATTTGCATACATTAGCACCCCGGAATTCTGCATCCATGCATACGGTTTTCGGGTCAAAGTTGATTAAGCTATACTTTTCCATCCACTCAAATAGTGATTAGGAGATGCTACGCAGTGTAACCTATAGCTACTTAACATAGAGGCCATTTTCCTTGGAATTCAATATCTTCCGGCAATAGCTGCACATCTAAAATGCAAATTATCTTGCACCTAAGGGGCTACGGGACATAGTCTAACGCTTACACATAAAGAAATTTTTTGGGTTTGTCAGCCTCTTCAGCCACTACTGCTGAAGAATGGCTGCCCAAATTCCTGTGGCACAAATCGTACTTGTGACTTTGTCCAGTAGCTTTGGCGGTCTTATATTTGGTCTAAAGCAGGCTCCTTGGATGAGCCTGTTTAGCTAAGTCTTTCATAAACACTATCCACTCTGATGTGCTGTGATGTGGCTCTGAGTTGAGCCTAAAAATCATTTGATTCTATGGGGTAAGGACTGAGCTCACTGTGCGCTATCTCATTGTTAAACATGGACAACAGGGATGGGATCGACATCTGACTCTCTTTCGCCCAGCTAGGTAAAAATTGCATGTGGAGATGATAAATGACTTGACGTAGTTTAGAGATTATGTGGGTGTACCCTTATGTACGCAACTGTGCTTTCTGTTCTGTGTAAGTTTGATTGCATGATACACGCAAGGTCACACATTTTTGCCGCATTTGTTAACAAAATATTTCGAATGACACGTGTGCACCGAATGTTTCGGCAAAGCCTAATTCTTTTAGACCCGGCTGCCTGTATGTGTAGTGAGTCCTGAACCTCTGCAAATCCCTGGCAGCTTCCAAAGTTTACTCACAAAGCGCAACATAGTAATATTTTTTTCATTAGAAGCGTTGCTATGGCTTGTTTTTACTTTGCAATCTGTCTGTCTAATTTCTTTGGGTCGTCGTAACTTTTGTTCACTTCAAACTATACTGAGGTTACAGCACACACGCCATTAATGCATCGTTACAATCCCTTTACACTTGTTCATACTCTAACTGTTAAGCCGTGCTGCTTTTTATCAGCAGTAAACCTTGATTGAGGTGAAACCCATTTTAAAAGCACTACCATTAACATATGCTCGCCAGTCAGCCATAGCACATAAATCCATTCCGAACAGAAATGTTTGGTGTTGAGCATTGTAGAATATGCTAGTATAGGGATCATCACCGAAAACACTTTAATTGGTAGCAGGTAGAACTCCAGCTTATGCATTAACCAATTATTATCACCTGATAACAACGTTTAATTATCCAATCCTTTTTAATTACGAGGCCAGTACGTAGGGCAGGTGAGTGAGCTGTTTACCGCGCTTTTCGTTCTGATATTACTGAGTGCTGTCAGTCCCTACATGGTGTATGAGTGTAGCACATTGGCCACGGTTATGACTCTTCATTAAACCAGTTCTTCTAACATATACTTATAAAACACATGTTAGCAATTCGGCTAATCTGCTTGTGTTCATTTTTTCCCAATTTTTACAAACTTTTGTTAAGACATTCCATTGGGTGGATATCGCCTATGGTCGTCGCATATGGAGCAACGGTTACTGTTTTCTCCCTCACTTCTCCGAATGCCAACTTCGGTGGCCATGCGCACTTTTTCACCTGACGCATATACACTTTACCAGCCTAGACACTAAACTTGTAAGACATTTTAATGTCAGTACAGTACTCAGGGACGGCTTTTGACGTTTCGTCACATTTCGCAGATTTATCAAGAGGCAGTCCTACAGTCCAACAGTGCAGGCTCTATGGTACGCTATCTTTGCCACCGAGATCCACTTTGTCTTTCATCAAGATACGGCCAAATTGACTACAACGAGTACGTATGAGAACTAAAATGTCGCTCACAAACTGCATCAGAGGTAAGGTTCCATCCATTTTTGTGATTGAGGCAGGTTTCAAGCTCTTGAATTTAATAAAAAGGTCTGACAATTGTTCCGCAATTCGATTACGGTTTCAAAGTATATTATTTTAAGTCTCAATCTTCTTATTTGGTAATTTGGTTTTTGTGCAGGCGGCTATATTCGGCATCCGCAGTCATCGTTAAGGGCTTAGAGGTTAATGAGAGGTCCGCTTTGTTCTTGGACTTGATGCCGAAAGTTTGGGTTATGCATAGAATCGAATCCACCTATTGCATAACCCGACGGACCCTTGGCCATCCACATCCATCAAATCGATACAGATAAACGAGTGTAGAAAGCTTGCCTTTGTAAGTGGGTGCCCAAATCCCCGTCTTAAAATTATGATCCTAATAGACGCTTTTTGTTCCTTTCAGCTTCTTAAATCGGTGTCTTAAGCAGCCCATACAAGAAATTTCAATTTGATGATTTTTGGTGTGGGTTATAATTTGGTCAACATCATCAACAATGCCAGCACTGCTATCACGAAGAATTAGACCATTGATCTTGACTCTAGTGCACGTTCTGTCCTACGTCTAAGTGAGAACTCGGACCTTAGATTGAATTTACTATTGCGAAGTTCACTCAAAGTTCTGCTATGTCTTTGCTTTGACATGTGTTCGCAGCATGCAGATCTCTTCTCCATACTACCATGTAATGCGTCAATTTACACCTGAAGAGGAATTTGTACGTATATCAAATGCAAAATGATAACAAAGAGATTCTCAGCAGATCTTGAGCATGTATTTCATTACCGTGGCTATCTATCGCAAAAAACACGCTTCTGACGCAACGGTCAATGAGAGCCTCCACATCAAAGCACTTAGACATCGATATCGCCCATTAAAAAGTCGTTTTAACCCTTCACCTTTTTAGCTTTTTAGGATCGATGCGCAGATCTTTTGTGTTTTTAATGAATCGTAGGCACGTCTCATTCATTTATGAATAAACCAACCTTAATTATTTTTGTTTAATGCATGATTAGATGGGCAGATGAACGGATATCTGGACAGAAAAGCATGAGGAGTGGTAAGGGAAAGAACCTGGAAATGCCGTGCTGTATAAGGATATTATACAGTTCCTTCAGGTAAAAATGCTATCGAACACTCTAAACCAGTCACTAGTGGACGCAATCGCAGCTGAAATTGGACTTGGCAGATGTGGTGGATCGCGACTCTATCACGTGCTGTTAATATCATGCTTATTAAAATTAGAGTTGCTTCACACTGTTAGGTGAAGCTCAGAACTCAAAAAGAGTGTTTAATAAAATATAAGACCGGGCTTGCAAAGCTTAAGAAATGTCTGTCATTGATGCTGCATAGGGAAACCTATGAAACCAAAGAATTTCCTTTGCATTGACAATCCACTAAAATCTTTGCAGCTTCGAAAAGTCTCCTTTCTTGCAGTATCCCAATGCAAACCAGTGGACAGCTCTTTAACACCAAAGAGAATAGCGCTAGATCCTATTAAAACCTTCAACGCTTATAAAAGGCACCTTCATGCCAATAAAATGAAACTGATTTGCAAGGAATCTTGGCGTTATTTAGCTAAAACTGCAGCTAGCACTACCCACATTAAGTAACTTGCCTCCTTAACTGGACCACTTGGACATTTGACATCTTTAACCAATGCGGCAGGCGACCGCTGTAGTATAAGTTGTGCTGGAGGATGCAGTTGTTAGAAGTGAGGGTATTATGCCTCAATTTCTAGCCACGTACCATAAACACCTAAGCAGGTAAGCGTGTAATGGAAAAAACGCCGTTTGCATAACTGGCGTAGCGACAAGGATGGTGCTTAAAAGTAATATTGGCAAAGGGGATCGAGATGATGAGGATGAAGGTTGCTGCTCATTTATGAAAGGGAATACAAACGTTCATCCACTCCACCGTATTCTTTATCAATGGTGTACGGTATTGGAACTCGACCATCCAACTAGCTAAGCGTACGTACGTGGCTTCTACCCATTAAGTATGGGATTACCAGGCCAATTCATCGTTTTGTTGAACCGCTTAAGCCAAACGCCAGAGTAAATCGCTAACCAAGCATTTTTATGTTATTCTACGATCCCGATTCTGCTAAGTATACTAGCGGTGAAATTATAAGGCGATTATTGGTGGCCTGTTCACCCACCTATGCACCCATCCATTATTTAATAATAAATTAAGCGGCCTTCATATGCACTCACTAAATCTACAAACAGTTTGTTTTTCAATTCTATTCTGATGCAGCTACTAGGTTTACCTATCTCATCACAGCTCATTGGACGACTGTCATTCATACGCAAATATGGGGTTTTGACACATCCCATCCTACCCTAGTTGGCATTTTTAGTTCTCCGACATAAGGCGTATCCATCTAAACATATCCTACCTCATTAGGTCTACTTGTGCATTGCAAGTGACAATTGTAAATAAGATTCAAGCAAGTATTTTGGGCTCTAATTTGCATACATTACAGCTGCTCGACTTCATTACTTTGTTAAGCAGCAGTGTTATTTTTGCCGCCTACATGAACCGGGTCGACATCGACATTTCCACTATTTGTTTAGTAACAAAATCGTTAACGGAGTCGTGCAGTGGCACATGACTTTAGAATTCGTTTTATTAAATATATATATTCTCTATGGGAACAATGAAACCCACACACATTTTAAATCACGGTTAATACAGTACACAAAGTATGATGCCTCCGAAAATCCGCATGTTATTATGCTAACACAGTCGAATATACGAGAATTGTAGCTAAAACCGATAGAAAGAAAGGTTAGTGAGGCATGACCATAACAGCGATTCAGTGGTCTGCGGGGGCGCTTCTCCCTTGGAGGTTTGAACATGAGCACACCAAGGCGTGAAATATTTTATCAACAGAATGTGTTTCAAATAGAAATAGAAACTAATTTCATAATGCAATGCCCAAAGCTCGTTGGAAGGGAACAGTATGGTAAAAGATGAGGTTATTGGAAGGAAAGATTTACCACCACTATACGTGGTTCCAATTGTTGGCTAGGTATGTTATTGGATTTCTCTCCCGAAAATATTTAGGCCTGTTCTTATCATCCTTTTATCCGATTACTTAATGCTAGGCGTTTACATCAGCAGAGCTACAAACTAAGAGCGCCAGTTAATGGCTTAACTACCACATTTCCGAACGGCAATGTACTCGACTTGTCAAAGAGAAAAAAAGCAGAATTAAACATTTCTTGCAAGCATCCATACAGCTGCATTGATCACAAAAGCATGAGAGGGGGAAAATTTCGCCCTTGAAGAATAATTGGCTGTCAATAAAACACTTTTATGCTCCTGTAAGCCAAAAGAGTATGCCAATGAGTAACCTGCAGGCATTATGGCCTTCCTTTAACTCCTAAAGGGTGCCCTAATAAAGTAAATCTTTTACATCGTTAAAGAATCGAGTTTCATTGAACAAGTGCGAATTGGCGCCTTTTACCTTCTGTGATTTCAAGTCGACCAAGAGTTTTAGGAGATGGGGCACCGAATCACCTAGAGCAGTCAGATTCTTTGCACCCATCAACTTTAATAGATAAATAATGTAAGGCGTTTTTGACCGCATCTTTCCAAACTTTCCGAGGTTGTAGACACATCGTTTACAACTGTAGATAATGTCAATATCCCGACTTCCTCTTTCTTCCCAGGCACAAGTTATTATGATTTCTGGAGTGCTTGTAGTTAGCAGTAGAGGCGTGTTATTCGCTAGAGGGGACAATGCCTCTACAAGAGCTTGCAGCACCTTGAGATCCATGGCTTGTAAGCATTCAAAGGTGCTGGACAGTTTGCTAAACATGGCTTTGAATGTGCAGCGATTCTCCTTCGACAAAATTTTGAGAAATCCAGAAACATGTGCATCAACGTAGGGAGGTCTTTTCTTTGATATTGGGTGTGCGTTTAACAAGCACTGGCACCGTTGGCTTAATTGTTAGCGCAACCTTCGTATCTACGGCTTTTACAAAATTGGACTTCTCAGTAAAAGGCTTTAAAATCGTATTTTTAGACATTGTGGTAGCTTGCTTATACTTAGGCGCATCAGGTATCGTGGGTTGACTGATTTATGGAATGATGCGAAATAAAGTGCTGTCGGTGTCAGGTGCAGTTGCGATGATCGATTGGAGGAGTAGTGAATCCATTTCTAAGAGGATACACTTAATGTGCAGTAAGGCGACAGTCACTAACCATTACGAATATGGGCCCATATTAGAGGCAAAACTATCAATCCCTTACACTAAATTTATAGATATTAAGGGTCGGTTCAATTTTAAGGTGCAAATAAGCATGGATTGAAGAACAACCGGAGCTATATTGTGTATCGAAGCAGGAGAACTTGACACTGAAGGTTGTGATTGCATTAGACGATCGTAGCTTGGCATGCCATATATCAACATGAGGTCATACCGTGGTCAGGGATGCGATCAATGCAGGTCGATGCAGTTTGCCGGAATTGCCAACGGAGTGGCATAAGCCATCGTGACAGGCAAAATGGCAGTTGCCATCAACGATGCGGCCATAACCCTGGGATGGTTTATTGAAACATTCTCTAGCTTAACATTGTGCAAAGTCATAAAATCCTCTGCATTTTCCGTCTTCACATCTGCTTTAGTAGCCGCAGTTTGCACCAAAACAAAACAGCATTAATCACTATTATTAACAGTAGCAGCTTTCTATGAAATAGATGAATGCAGACGCTCTTGGTTTCCAAAGCAAATACATAAAATTAAATCGAATATAGAACTAGCATAGCTGTAAATGGAGATGGAAGCAAAAAGCAGGAGAGGCAAAGACTCCATAGCGAATAACCCGATGTGATGTACGAAGAGTAAGTTAAGAGCGGGAGGTGTAAAGACGTGACGCTAAGCAAATGGTGAGTCTAAAGACTTGCTTTACTAATGCTGTTACAGTTCCTAAAATTGCTTTATGGCGCAACGATTAGGCGAAGTGATTTATTGAAAAGATGACGGTCTTTAGTTCGAATGACTTCGTCCATTGGCGTTTGATAGTTAAGAAGAACGAGTCATTGCTCATTGTACACAAATCTATTGTTGCAATTTTCCTTAACTCTTTTGTCGGACATATTGCGTCATCTGTGGGATGTTCTCTGCACTGATGGCGATGCAAAGTGCATTCCTTTAGATATCTGACGCAATTGTTCCCATGGGCATGCAGTTTTTACTATAATAATTATGCCGTGGGTATTCTGTATTTTTCAGCCAAACGAAATAGTATGCTTAAGGAAAATTGGGATCCTTATAACCTTTTTGTAGCGAATCATGCATTTTATCTAAAATAAATTCACTTATGGCTGCTGTGACTCATAATTTGTGCTACATACAATTAATGAAGCTTCAACGAGTGTTTGATTTACATTTTGCCATCGAATCACTCTTGGACGAGACTGTACAAGATACCTGCAGCACATTGAGTCAGCCACTTGCAAAACTACACGAGGACACTAACCTAATAGATGCGCAAGCGTATCTTTACAGCCAAGCACTGACGAATTGCGTAAGATATGAAAGGAGTTCACAACCACTGCCAAGCGCATTGGTGCTTGGACGACGGTATTGGACATCATGACCCCCAACTGGAATTTGCAGTAGCGGCCTTTAAAAAGGGTCAGTATAAGGATAGAGCCTTGTTTATTATAGTCTGGTCTTCTAGGTATGATAAATGCTTAACCTTTGCTCCTCATATCACGGACCTGCATTTCTTTCAATTCTTTTATGCTCAAAGGTCTTCCTTCCTTTTACTCGTCTACGCTGTTCTGCGGACATTCCCGCTAAGCCCTTAATTACGCATCAGGATGCAGACCCATCCTACAGGATTAATTTCTTTTAGACGAAAATTTAAGCCAAAAAGCTAGCTGAATTGCTAATTCCCGTTCTTGCCCTTCTCATTAAAAGAGATCCAGTCCCAAAAATTTTTCATTACTTTTAAGTTATATTGCTAAAATGAGGACCGGAATGGTGCACAAGCATACGGTCTTTTAATTTTATTCTTCCTAAGTGACACAGCTATGTGAAACTTTTCACTATGGCAAGCTTTAGGCAAATACCTCACAGTTAGTTGGTCAAATTTGGGTTATGCTAAAATAGGCTTACTGATAAGGTTTTAACTCCCTAAGAGAGATCAGCCTTTTGCAGAAAACACCTAACTTTTATTGACTTATACCCCATGGCCTGGAAACATTTGGTGACTCCAAACAGAGAAAAGGCAACCTGTATGCACTTCACAAGTGCTGATCTTCTACCGGAAGGCCAAATTTACCTAGTATGAAAAAACGAACCACCACTAGTGTTTTTTTCCAAATTAAGTAAAGCATTTACCATTTACTGACAAATACGTCCTTGATATCGACAACTTGCTAAGTAGAGAGGTGCCAAAGAGTGCTCAGATTTCGATATCCAAGTACCAAGTAGTACGATGCTCCATCGTATAATTCGGAGTATTTAATGCAAAAACTAGTAGAGGAAATGCGGCAAATTATTTTTCGATAGTCACTCGCTGGTAATGAGTCAGCCATGATAATGGAGTTGTTAAGCGCGATCCTGCAATGGCAGTAGGAGAACAAATGGAATATCTCAAGGAAGTGGGGATGATGGAGGATGCTTAGCGACACAAGGATTCCATCGCCACCGGGACTTCGAAGAGGAAATTTGCAGTTATCAGCAAAGAACGAGGCAATCGATTCTGAATACTGCATTAATGAGACTCGTCAAAAATAAAAAATAGCTGAAATCGCAATGCAGTCAGGAATGCACAAACGCAAATCACCGTATGTACTCGAAAATGAGATGTCAGGAAGAATTAGTTAAAACAAAAAGTAAGATCATCTAAATTTAATAACTCTAGGTTAAGTTTATATATGTCTAAGTAATCATTTTATAAGCCTTAACTAATTATCAGTGATTTCGGCAAAATTCATACGAGCCAAAAATTGACCTGAAACATATAGCTTCTTATTATAATAAAAATGAAATGGCCTCAACAAAATGGGAAAAAGAGGAATTTTTGTATGAATATACTTTTTATTCTCGATGTGCTTTTTAAAACTTGAAAGGAAATTCAGGTACTATTTAAAGACAGCAATCTGTAAACCTCAAGCACAAAAGACACTTAGATAATTGCTGATTTAATTGCTTCATTAGCATTAAAATGTCAAAAAGTTTAAAAATGTTATCTGTCTATTTCAAAAGCGGAGTAGAAATGGTTTGTCCGCCTTTGTCTTAGAGCGAAACAACATTATTTTTAAGGTCGATCACCTGCCTGCTCCACTAATTCTTCCATGCCAATGGAGGCAGCGACGGGTCACTCATTTTTCCTAATGAATAGTACCGCGATTTGAAACCTATTTTCTCTTCTTTCATAAAAGCGTCCAGAAAACTCTATTTTTAGCGCATCGACTTAGAGAAATACAACTGCCCATTCCACAGACCACATGCCAGGGTTAAGTGCATTCGCGACGTAGAAAATCGTTTAAACATTTCTTGAGAAATTTAGTTCCCATTTTTGGTATTACTTTACGGGGATGAAATATGTAAAATTATCACCGCGCAGTAGTCTCCCAAAAATGTTAGTGCAAGCAAGCATAAATTTAAGTTACGTGGTTGAAATTTTAGAGAGGATGTGGATATTTTAACGCTTTGGTCTGGTTGATAAGTTTTCATTATAGTTCTCATTGCATTTCCAACCCTAAATAACGACCAAATATAGCAGCCATTCTAAATGTAAACATTTCATCCTATAGGTGTTTCAGAGTTAAACTCCATTTGGATGTAGGCTTAGATGGTGCAAAAAAACAATGGCTACGGATAGTTAATCAGACTGCTTTTCCGCAGCAGGCCTTTGTTGTATCGTCAAGGTGATGTAGGTAGCTTTTATTCCCTATTAGGGACCTTTAAAATTTGGATTCCAAGAACTTTGTGCCTATCTTTAATGCACAACTGGTGATTATTCATTTTAAATAAAACTCGAATTTTTGGGCAGTCCATAAGCATTGATTAAATCTGCTTTGCCAAAAAATTGACTAGGTTCTTATGCTTGGTTAAAAGATGTCTCGGATCATGCATACCAACACGAACGTATTGATTGCAATCATTTGGCTAAGGTTGACGTTGCGAGAGAGGAGAAATCGCCTGTGTTGTATCGGTTGTATTCATGCGACTACAATCATTCCATGTTTCACTGCGGCAAAGCATAGCACCTAATTGAAGGAGAGAGGTCAGCAACAAAAGTTAGGAAGGAAGGTAAAAAGGAGGAGAAATGCGAGAAGCACATAAGAAATGCGTGCATAATTGTGAGTGCAAAGTTGAATGGGTGGAAAATCGATGACAGTAGAATGAGTGGAGAGGAACGGAGTGGTGGCGATGAAATAGTCCATTGATTTAGGCGTCGTCTCAAAAACGCGGATATCAAGGAATCAAGCCAATCACCATGAAAGCCACTAATTTTACCTTTTCTTTTTAATGCACTGAACTGCTCTTTAATCTATCCATCATCAGCGTTTTTAATCGTCGTTGGACAAGCACTGTGCTACCACAAGCAGTCGAGATGAGGGGGTTTTATGGCTCTGAAAGACTCGAACCTGTAATCCTCCGACTTAAAAGCAGACGCCTTACCCATTAGGCCACAAAACCAATTGCTGTTCTTCAACTTTACTCCTTTTCGCCTTTCATCATTATTACCTGCTGCAGTCAAGCAGCGCACATCCTTCTTATATCAGCCCATTCTTTGCAATGCAATGCCATGATATCAAAGTTTCCGTAAGTACAAACCAATTTCGCCACCAATGACGCCGTGGCAGTTCTTGTGGTTGTGCTTGCTGTAGATGTCTTATAAAGCAGGCGTGCCACCTGGCAACGACGGGCATGGAAGGGCAGCCATTGTTTGCTAAGGGATTCCGACTTTCAGCATTATTAGCCGTACCCCATGTGGCGCTTTATTCCCTCGGAGAATATGGCAATTTTTTGTTCCAAAGTCACAAAAACTTATTATTTGCAGCCAAGAGTATTAGCCTTTGCTCTGCTTGTCCGGAAAACTATATTCGTACTACGAAAGTCTTTCCTTCTCCTACAACGTTGCGCTGAATTTAACCAATTTAAAATACCATGCTGGCCCTTACTATGGCAATCGTAAGGCTTTATTGAGTTATCACTTGCTTACTTATTCAACTAACCAAACCAGAAGCAAAGGAGAGAAACATATCACTGCTTTTAAAAGCGTGAATGCTTTGGTTGTTTTTGTTGTCTCTTACCTGGTGCGAAAGCGTACTTTCGATTGTGCCTTAATCATGCACAAATCATGCTGTACCGCCCCATCTCATCAAATTGGACCAATTTTTGGATTCGCTTTGGTCGCCAATTCGTTGATACGACGTCCAACAGGGAGAAATTAAATTCACTGAGGATATTGTAAAATTTTGCAAGATACTTCGTTTATTCGACTTGTTTTGGTCCGTTGAAAGTGGCCGCAATAAATGATAACGAATAAGATGCAAGAGATCCCAAGGTGACTAGTGAATTTTTCTTACGGAGCTGCGATGGGTTCATTGGATGGATTAGGCAGTCATAATCGTGATGCCTACAAAGTTTTAAGTTTGATTAGGCTAAAAAATATAGTCTACACCTTTTTGGTAAGGTGACATTTTTCAAGCATGCAGGTTACGAGAGCAACCGTTTTTATTTGTTGGGGATCGATTGGCCAACCCAACTTTCGGTGCTTTAAACAGAAATATACGCTCCCCATGCAGCATCGCGTGGGGATCAACGTTGAAGTAAAGTCGAAATACATGCTTATGTAGAGTTGCTTGGGATCAAATATGAATGAAAAAAGTCAGTAAGGTTCCGACTGCCCTCGTTATATCAAAGAGCTTTGGAAGCATTTCGGACGGTATTCGCTAATGTTTTAAGAGAAGGAACTACCAGAGACGTTTGCATAGCACAATCCGCTTGCAAATGTGCTGCCATCTGAGAGTGGGGAATTGAAGTGTGGGAAGGATCCAAACTTACCCTCCTTTAGCCGGAGGCGTCAAGGAAGCTGCACACCTCTAAAGCCGTTTCAGATGATACGCCAGTATTTTTACGTTGAGAGCTATTGCGTGCCCAAGCTTTCAACAATGTATGTGATCACTAATGGAATGTGAATAGGTTAACTCAAATGTAATAAAAGCGAACTTTATAAACAAAGAGAAATAATGCATAGGAACAGAGCATGCGAAGGTTTTTGGTGCCAGCGTTTATCAGAGTAAGCCAGCGTGGATTTGATTTGTGCCAAAGATGGGGCTAAGGCTGCGTAAACACATTGCTATAAAGCCACGTAGTCACCATGATTACCGGATTTATCGTTGTCTGCCCATTACAAATGCGATGAGCTAAAATAAGACCTCAGAAGCCTTTATGCGCATCCGTACCAGGGTCCATTTACTGCTATTGGACCGTTTTGAATAAAACGGGAATGTGTGACTGCACTTGCAATGAAAAGCATACACACGACTAATATTCAGGAGGGTCTGCATTATTGTCAGCAACTACCATCACCGATGGGTCAGTCTATGATGCATTACATAATACAAGTCTGTGCAAACCATCGACTACCACGCTCACCTTAACTATTATAGCGCAAAATTTGCGTCGCTTATACCCACTGCAGGATTTTGCTAATTTAGAGAAGGGTAGGACTGGCAATCTTGCGCCTTATTTGGCGATTGGGTTAATCACAGCAAACTATTTTATAATGACCGATACAATTTTGACACTTGAACGCATTACCATTGATGCATAATTAGGTCCGCTCTGATGGAATACGTTCGGCAAAGCGTAGATAATCAGATATATTAATTGACTGGTATGCCGGAACTTACCGCTTGGTTATGGAAAGCCACAGCATAATGCTGAGCATTCTTTCGAATCGAAGGAATGGTTCCTCTCCAAGGTATCAGAGTTTATTACCTTTGTGGTTGCTCACATGAAAAACAGCAAGAAAATAGATGAGTCTACTTAGGCAAACCTGCTGTCGCAAAACAACGTTAACCCTCAATTAAGTTGGCGTCTATTTTTCGTGATAAGCTGCGACTCTGTGAGTTGTCAATTTGCATGGATCTATGAAAATACTCGTGTATACTATATAGATTTGTAAGTCCGCTTTTATCCCTGCTTCCAAAGAGTGATGAGGCATTGGTTCGAACATGCTGAAATAAAGTCGCCCAAAATGCTCGGTGCATTAAGACATCTTCTTTGGCAAGCCGTTTCGCATTAAAAAAAAGACTGGATTTTTAAGAGCCCATCACTTGAGACACGCTACAGAGAAGCAAGTTTGGTGCAGTAAACTTGACCACATGTCTGTATGGCTCAAGATTATGGCTAACCACACGATGACTGCTGTTCTGTCGTAATTACATGTCTGATTAAGAATTGATTCAGAAAGTCCCATGTCCCATTAGGGTCGAAATGACACCTCTATTTAACCCACACCATTTCTTCCGGTTACGGTCTCCACCATTATCCGCCACCGTTGCGTTTCAGTTTATTATCTCGAACGACCTTGTGCATGCTTAGCCTAGACTTTTTACCTTCCACGTCTCACGTAGACACCAAAACGTGGACACTCGAGTCAAAATCAAAGTGTCTACTGCAGGCAAACATTTAATGGCGTGACTAAAGTTCACCAAGACTGTCGCATTGCCAGTGGCCTCATCTGATTACTGAAGTCTGCAAAGGGCCGTCTAATTCCCCTTTATTTGTCACAACCTAAAGACCCCATTGTACTGTGAAATAATGGCCCAGACTGAACACGAGTTGCCGATGCCACTGTTTGATCAAATTAGGATGCATGAGTAAAGCACTCTGCAGCAGGTGCCACAAAACTATAAGGCAAGCAATCCTTGCTAAACGTAAGCCACACTTTCATGTAAACTCGCATTTTCAGCTATGTGCATATATGATAGATAACGTACCCACATATCTGCCATGCGCAATAACAATAGCCACATCAAAGAACAACTTTTCATTCTCGCTGCCAAATGCTTGTAAAGGCTATTTTGTGTGAAAAAAAAACAGAACTTTCAACCATAATACTGTTTTCACACAAGCCTCGAGACCTTGTTTGGGTGGTTTTTATTTATTGACGTGAGGAAATCTTATTTTAAAACAAGGCGCAGCCCCAGAAGTTGAAAAACATTTTGCTCCTTTGGAAGCAGAGTAAATGAACGTGGAACAGTGAATTAAGGGTCCTAACAATTTGGTAATGTATGTTTACATTTAGTCAGAGACGTCTGCCGTTTTGCGTGCGACTTCGTCACTATTATGAGACAGTGCATGGGCTATTGGTAAAATATGCCAAAACTAGAGGCGAAAAACTGCATTGTGATTCGAATTAAGATTGAGAAGATGGATAGTACGCGGGCAAAATACAGGAAATCCTTTTCGTAGATTAAGTCTTAATATATAGAAAAATAGCTTGCCCTCGGTGCTGGAATCAGAATATCTGCATCAGCCTTTGCTAGCAGACACTTGTTACAGAAACGTTAGCTTTATGCGACCCTTCAATCGCGAACCATTACAACTCCTCATTCCTGAACTATAGAGACAGTATTTTAAATTTTAGCCCTTAAGGGAAGTCAGCGGATGCTTAATGTTTATGGGGTAGCTTCATTACCAAGTCCTCTGAGGTGTCAAAATCAGGAAATACAGTGAGACTTAGGTACTAAACGCTCTACAATTGTATTTATTTTTTTCCTATTTAATAGGCAAAACGACGATGTGATACGACCTTTTGCAAGCAGATCTAAATTTTAGGGGAGATTGAGGCTTGGCATCCATCATCAATCTAGGGCATTCCATGGCATCGTATGAGGCCAAAATATTACGTGTCCCTATGACTTTAAAAAGTGTTTTAAAGACTGGAATCAAGGAATGATGGACTTTTGACAAAGAATCCAATCTTTTGGCTATGCTCATCTTTTTAACCTTTTGCAATGACGCATTTGCGCTGTTGGGGCCCACGCTTGGACTTGGCACCGGATTGTACACCTGCGTCCTTATTTCCCTTTATCCACCACTTGCATTAGTATCACCTTCATTTAGTTTCTAAATGCTTCGCTTTTAGGAGCTTTCATTGCTAATAACTAATTTATGAGGATAATCAACACTCATAACGATGCGAATTGTGGAAAGGTAAAGACAGGGTGAAGTGAGCCAATAGTGTTGATAGAGAATCAAAGTTGCATCTGTCCGTATGCACAACAGCGAGTGTCAATTCGATTGTCAAATAACAGGCCTTCTTAAGCTTAGCTTAGATGACCATCGTGCTTTGTTTTAATTTGTCTCTAGGAGGCCTAGCATTCAACGCATTTTTTAAATTGACCAGTACCTCTAACTATCAATCTCGCTTCCTTACTTTTCGAAAACTTTTTGGCATTTTTCCATTGCTGCCATTAAAAAATCCCTCTGCAAAATACAAATTGCTAATGTTTTCTAATTACAGGGAATTATTTTCATTTAGGAGAGGAGAATTTAATAATTAAAGGTGTTATCCTAGCCTCCCTTGTACAATAATCCAAAAAAAGTTTGAGTCAGAAGAGTTATAAGCAAAGACTTTCAAAGAGCAAAATAGGATTGCACCAGGGTTTGCTTTATCTGTTGACATCAAATGTTGATTGGTGGATTCTTTGCAGTATTGCTGGCAGCTGCGCGTTCAATAATAAGTAGACGCCTCGTCCATGAGTAGCGCACCCGTACCAAATCATCCATTTTATTATCGAGGTCTATTGACACCCATTTACTGACCATTAAATGACAAAATTGAACTAGTTGAAACCATATTAGAACAACTGGTGCATTTTGGACTAGAAGTGAATGCATCTATTATCATAATGTTCCACACTTAGCGCTCCAAAAGTAATGGAAGCATTACTTGGTTAGCGTGTTAGATTTTGAGATGGTAGGGTACAGCAGTTGTAACTGCTGTAAAGCCGGTTGCAAAAGCAAGCCTAAAGTGATCACATGAATGCTTCGACGCTCCAAGAAGGACTGCGTGACACCAAGCAATGGACACCATCAGCTACTAAGTAGTCGAGCCAGCGGTGTTTCTTCAGATTTGGTGGTAATTCTACTACCTCTGCAAGCAGCTCTGAAAGAGTAACAACCTTTTTAACAACCGCCTAAATAAAATGCATATTTTTACGGTTCTGTCAAATAAATGCCACCTTGGGAGAACAACAAAAATAACGGGATTTGGTTTGGACAGCACCTGTTGTGTGGGGTTTTCGGGTGAGCGCTACATCAGCCGATTTAATTATGCAGCATAAAGTGAAGCCGTCGCAAACACAAGGAAGAAAGCAAAACTCAGCTATAATGAGATATAAAATGTGATGCCATTTTTTAATCAATCTCAAAGCACAGAATAATAGGGTAGAAGTTCTGGCAGTGCTCAAAACAGTGAGCCGAATGTATATTGCATCGCACGCGACTGCTCAAAATAATAAACATAAAATCTAAAAGTAGTGAATGCTGGGCTGCACGTCACCTGTTTTAGCGGAAGGGCATTGTGTCAGACCTCGGTAACGTTGCTGGTGGTCATTTGTCAGAAATAAGGTTAGCGGCCAGTCAGTGTCTGGAGTTATGACAGAGTAGAATGCTTGCAATTCTAATCTCCAGAATTCGTTCGGTTTCACTTCCACCGAAGGTAGTCACTATCATTTGAAAATATTGCGAATATTATGCAAGTTCAATGTGAGGGCAGGGCATGTAGGAAACTGTGCATTTTGAAATTTATAATGCCTTTAAACCAGAACGTGATAGCACAAATGCTTGACTATACAAAGTAAATGACGAATTGTGAACCAAATTCAACTGGAATTTTTGATGGCACTAATCACAGCTAATATCACATATTTCTGGCCTCGAGACACTTCCTCTTGTTAAGAGACTCGCTAAAAGTCGATTCAATGAAAGCGAAAATGACTTGCGTCAGTATTTTTGATCGCTGCATTCCTATTCCTTTAAAGACGGAGCTTTTCTGTGTCATCAGTGTGATAGGTCTGTTGTAAAAGGCGGTTTAGTTTGATTTGGCTCTATAGTTCATATAAAACTAGAATGAGCATTGCAGAAATACTATGTGTAGTCGCAAAGCTAAAGCTCACGTTGGTGCTCCAATCTTTCTCTTTGACAGATGGCTCAATAGTTTTACATTCAGTGACCAGGTGTAGGAGCAGGATGCTCACCGTACTAATAGTCTTCATATTAATTTGTACAATATCGATGGTTAGGCGCCGCAAAAGTTGCAGGCTCAGCCTCTACATCATCACCACCATCCTCCTCCTTTACACTAGTCTCATGTTCACTATGCTAAAAGTGCCTACCCATGAACCTTGTGGTATGTTCTCCTCTAAATTTTTGTTGCTATGCGCTTTTCGAAGTAGAGTTATAATTAAAAGGAGCAGATTGTGCAACCACAAATATCAGAAACCAAGGCAATTTGAGCAAAGCAAATGGGTCCAATCAGAAATATAATGCAGAAATGGGTAATGATTCGTTTAACACTTGCCCTACTTTTCCTTAAAAGGCAGTGCTGTTGATGTAGCTAAAGTATTGCAAGCAACAGCATTGTATGCTGAGTAAATAATAGAGGTGAAAACGCTAACAATGTAAGGACGAATCTGTGAAGCAATTTACAAAACTGAATCGCGGTGAAGCAGACTGCCATGAAAATAGTGGTTGAATTTCAAGCAGCAGTTTCTTTTAAAATTGCCAGCAAATGACCAAATCAGATGGTTAGATTGGAACAAGCTACCTACAGGAATGCCCTAGTCATAGGTTTTCAAACTAGCATGTGGAGTAGTTTTGCAACGGAAACGTGAAATATTGATGGAGACAAGATTTCATGACATGGGCGTTGCTAACAAAAGACTAACCTTCCTGAGTCACACTAAGCTCGTTTCGACTCATTTTTAAACTCAACGTCAGACTACATGCCCCATTTTTTTCTTACAATCTATGCTAACACCCTGATTATCAACCATTTCCTAACAATCAATGCATATATGAGCAGGTTGATTATTGGTTAATAATTTGGCGCAAACGCATAGCTGCGGTCTAATTTTTGGCTTCTATCGACAACTATTTGATTTTGCACTTGGTCATCTCTTTCTTGTGCAATTTAATAGCAATTCAGACCAAAAAATCAAGTTGGCATCAAAGCATTTATCATATTCTCTTTTTCGTAAAAGAATTTGTACAGCACATTCAACCTACGGCAATGAAAGCGCAACAAAGAGCATCAAATTACTTTATGCTTCAGGGAGAAGATTCTATGGCCTTTGCTGCTAATATGTTTTCGTTCACTTTTGCCTTAAAACACGATGTTTAATTCAACTTGGAGTTAAGGCAGCTGGGTGATGCTTGCATTCATGTGAGTAGGACTGAATTCAAGAGAAGTTAAAGGGGCCGGAGGCGGGGTGAAGAAGGGTGGCGAGTATGGAAAGTTAGAATTAATTGCTGAGTTCATGCGAAGCTCTCCACTGTCACATAATCTTCAGACAGTTTGGGCGTGAAACAGACAAGCAGCATTTAACGCCATGCCCTAAGTGGCTCCAACAGCCATTCCTGAAATGAACCCGAAGGTTCTCATACTACTACCATGCAACTCACGCGTTTGTCCCCAAAATGAGCCACAACTTTTGGAGGAGTTGCTAAAGACTCACTTAATTTTGCACCTGCTATACATATTTAATGAGCTACTAGTCATAAAAAATCATTTCATCACAACTGACTAACCTCAGACAAGAAGTGAATACTATTTTGTCCTGGCAAAAATCAAACCACTGTAAGGCATCTTTGAATTCACACGAAATCACAGCAGCATGTCAGATTAAACAATGCCAAGTAGTGTGCTCTTAGGGGGGTATGGATGCTTGTAGGGGAACAGACGGTAGCTGCTTCGGCTTACGTAGCTGTGATTTCCAACGTGGTTACTGCCTTCTATTCATCTATCGCAGCCGTAGCTAAAGCGCAATCCACTTCAATAAAAACTACCCATAGTTAGCATCCAAGGAAAGATTGATAGATATTCTTTGCAAGGGAGGCGCTTTGAAGCCTCGCGTTTTGTAATTTATTATTTAAATTGTAGAATAAACCGCTATTTGTTGGAGACTCATACGGTGCGTTATTGCTTAAACTGCGACCGAATTTCATGTTTGCTAATACAGATAATTTGCTGCATTACTGTAGCAGCATAATAGAGATAATAAGGCGCTCTATCATTCATCTGTGGTGTTGCAGTACTCCCCGTGATATTGCTAAGTCGGCATGCCAAATAGGCTAACATTGGACAAGAAGTCATCAATTTAATGCTCTGTAATGGACGTATTTGTTTGTAAAGCATCATCTTAAAACATTTAAAACCATGTATTTCTGCCACCAGCATTAATAACATCTCTTTCTTGTGACTGTTAAAGCGCTCAAAAAGACGCTGGCTTTTCGCATGACACTTCTTTACACATCTGGGATAGCTTAGTGATATTCGCAACGACAAGAGCTCAACCTGTTAGCGGAACAAGCGGAGGCTTCAAGGGACCAAATGAGAAGGCACGTTGTGGCATAACGTTAACGAACCACGAGCTTGGCATTAATATTGGAAAACCAGAATTTTTTCCGAAGAAGATATTTCTTAACCTGTGAGATTACGGTTAACTTTCGGTGTTGTAACCAGAAAATTGGCATTGGCCGATGCGTTTTAAAGAAAAAGCGATAAAGTCAAGGCTGTTACTATAGCACTGATGGTTTTTATTGTAAGTGAGAATGTGAACACTACATTTGGTGGTTCTGCTACTTCTTCTGGATGAGAATGTCAATTCGTTGACGTGGACCGTCGATGTAATATCGGAAGCTCAGACACTGGAGATGATAGAGCCGAGTAGGCTTAGAGAGTTGGGATTTGGCGCAAATTCGGTCCTTGCTGCTCATTGATAGTTTTTGGGCCAGTCGATAGTGTTTTTGACTAAGCCTAAATATTTGTTGCCTTCCCCTTTCTCAGGCAATCATAAATATGCTGAGGGTTCTTACTGGTTGACCGTCACTAAGACGCGTCTTCACATTCCACCTATGCTTCCTCAACTACGTGAAGACACTTGGCGGATCACTTTCTGAATAAGTCAATTTTTCGAAGTAAATTTACATTTATTTAAATTCTAAATTGTCTGGACTACTGTCTGAATTTTGGCTAGACAACATGTTTTTTGCATCTATCTCACGCTTAAGCATCCTGTTCGGATGGTTTGCTAAAATTTCTCTCAAGTAAAATGAATGAATACTTTTAGGGTAGTGGTTGTTCTAATTTCACGCTTCAGTTACTATGTGATCTGTACTACTGAAAACTACTGATAACAGGCTGCCTAAGATATATAGACTAATCTGCTTCGACGTCAAACATCTTTAACAGGCTCGATTTGCAAAGTTTAACAACATCTCTGTGCATTCAATATAGCCAAATCACAAATGGTCTGCAAATGCACCTGATGCTCGGAAGAGTGTGCGCAGTGTCAAATGGGACCCGTTGTCGTCACTTGTTGGGGCGTGTAAAGCAAATGCAGTAGTATCGATGCGGCACTCTTCTACTTATCTTCTTAATTCGGTTGAAACTTAACGCAGTTATGAGGCTAAAGTGAAAGCCAGCACTTTATCAAGCCTTCCGGCATACCTTGTGATTAAATGAGTTGGGCGATTTAATCAAAGTGCATCACATTTAAAGAGGCTGAATTATTACTACAATTCAAATAGATTTCCTTGGTTTATTTGACCAGTATTTTAAATAATTTAGTTCTATTGAATATACGAATAATAGTGTGAAATCAGGGCCTCATATTTCGATTTATAACGGCAATGTCAATAGATAATTCTTGCCATCGGATTTCGCCCCTGTTTTTACTATCTTTTTGCTGCTGCCTGTGGAATTTTGCACCAAACCCGTCAGGATCAACCGCAGCCTAATTTGTGAGTCATCTCTTCGACGTAGTTTTCCGCGTCCGCACCATCTTTGATCTCTACACTATCACCGCCGAAATCACCGGTTATTTCTGGACATAATAAATCTCTCCAGCTTACTCTCCTTGCACAGGGTTCAATGACGTCTGCCATTTACGGGCGATGTGGCTGCGTATGCACTTCTCCCTTGATGCAGTGCGATCGGGGGAATCACTCGTCCCAACCCTTTCTCCCCACATGCGTTTCTGCACCAGCAACATCTACATTCAACCGACAGGTGCGACACCCACACCCACTTCCCCTGCTTTGGTATTCATTAACGGAACAACCTCCAAGGCAATACGATACGATTCCTCTGCGGATGCGTATGGCGACCTAATCCAAGGATTTGGGTGGCTCGCACTTGCTACCGACGCACTACATTACCACCAGCTAGTATTCCTCATCGCACCACGCCTCTTACACCGCCTTCCTACATCTCATCCGGTCCTCTTCTCTAACAGCTGCCTATTCATCCCCTTCTTTTCTTCTTTCCCTCACTCATCGCCTTCTGGACAATCCTACATAATCACACATTTGTGCATACTCCACTCACCACCTTCTCAGTAGGCAAATCAGCCACCCACCATTATAGCTGACCTTTCGATTACAATTATCTCGCTACATTTTCACCTGCAAGCTGTTGCACCTCTGAACTGTGATATCATGTTGCTGTGCTTTTCTGGGCTGTAATCTCCACATATAATGAAGGCAACACAGTCAAGCATGAGGGCATCGCGACTAACAAATAGACAAACTATTAGCCAGTTAGGTATGTCTAGACCTTAGACCTAACGGCCTGCCTTGTAAACCATTATACCACAAAGTATGTTCCAAATGAACATAGCTGATGGATTCAACATGCGATGCCCAAGCTCGTAGAAAAAGAGGAGTTTTAAGAAGACAGAGTTATTAAAGGGGAGGCTTTGCATACGCTACCATCTGTGCTAGTTGTTAGCTAGAACTGCTGCAGAAGTTCTTCCTTGCATATATTTGAGCTAGCTACTATCAATCGCAAATGGAAATGATGAACTTAACTTGAATAAAATTACTTAATGCTGAATCTTTACATTAGCAGATTTTGAGCTAAGTACGCGAGTCATCAACCCAAATATCACGTCTCCGAACGACAATTTAATTGCTAATTCAAACAGAAAACAGAAAAATACACTTTTATTGTAGCCATCGGAACTGCTACACTGATAGCAAAGCCACGTGTGAGGAGAAGTTCACATTCGGAGAATAGATAGCTGTCACGAAACTTGCGTTATACCCTTTTAAGCTAAAGAAGCATGCTATTGAGTAGTAAGAGAAAGCTATCGCTTTCTTTCAACTGCAAAAGGGCAACGAGTATAAAGACCACTTTTGTCATTGTGTCGACTTGTCTCCCAGTCGATGGGTTCGGTTATCCTAAGCTATCAACGTCATCTGTGTGCCATTCTGTTTCAGATGCTGGCTGCGGTTGTCGGAGTGGTGTGCTTTTTCATAGACCTCCACGTTCTAGTCACGCCTGACTGACCCGTGATTCATCATGTCCGAATGTTTTGTTTTAGCATGTGGGTTCTTATAATAGCACACGATACCAGTAATACGCTATAAAATCGGTCACTTTTTAAATTCGTTGGGTACTAGTTTGCAATACAAATACATAGGGCTCTAATGTTGTTGGCAGGAGGGACCCTTCTTGAAGACTGATCCCCCGCTTTAGTGAAAGTCATGAATGTTGCATTTATTTCCACTGCAAGTCATTTTCGTAATATGTGACTAACGATCTATCCGGTGATCAGTTGTAAGCGTGCCAACACCGGATACTACGAACATTATTTTAAAAAAGGCATCAAGCTCTCAACTGCATTAGGGCCCTTGCGTTAACATTTGTCGACTTCTCGGAGCAAAATGGATGAGGCGAGGCTGACAAGGAAGATCTGACTACCTAAAATGCTTTGGCTTGGAAGCCCCAACTCTTGATTCTGCATTTAACAACACCTTTAACAGATAGAGCTAAACATCTTATGAATTTGTCATCGCATACAAATCTGTCGCATATTTCGACGTTGGTATTTTAAGCTAAATTTGTCAGTAATGGAAACTAAATAGCCTAAAAGGCAACACCCATTAACTCAAAGGACGTGGCGAAGTCGTGCAAGGAGCTGAGTCACGAATAATAACAATGCTAACAATGGCTACCCGAAATGATTTTTGAGAGTAGCACGGAAAGGGACATAGCAACTTGTAAGAGGCGATAATCAAATCTAGTCCCTAAAAGCCTAATCAAATTTTCTCTCTCTGCCGGCTTTTAGTTGTGCTCAAGTTGTGGCCTACGGAATCCAGAATTTGCATCAGTTCTGCAGTTGTTAGCAGGCTTTTTAGACCTGGCTTCTCGGAATAATTCGCCTCCTAAAGACTGCATGCAGGCATTTTACACGGCAATATTTCGCCCACTATTGGATGATTTGACGGACACACGATTCCAGTATTTATAGAAAACGACGAATCTATCTGACAACGGCCATTCGGAAAATGTTTACATCAAACCATATCAGAACCCATTAGCAGTAAAGAGACGGTGTATGAATCCCACTGTTCCAGTCTACTTTACACTGTGAAGGAGCAGTTCTAAGGGAGTATTGAAATGGAATGTAATTTTAATGAATAAGCAAAGATAAATCATGTGGGCATGACGACATTATCTTGGCGTCATTTACTCAAACCTCCGCAGCTTAGTTACAGAAACGATCCACGCCCAAGTACCCTGATAGTGGTAGATCCAAGACGTCCTTAAGTCTATTGCCAATGTACTTTTCTCTGTGTTTTACAAGTTTTACCCTCGTTACATTTGATTTAACCGATGATGACCGCATACATTGTCAACAATTTAGGCAGATGCAGCTCACAAAGTACAGTCACCAATCTGCCATTTGGAATGACTTTAAAGATGTGCGATTAAATTAGTGCCGCTAATTTGATTAACCCTTGCGGCCAGCCGAGGATGGAGGTGGGTCCAGTTTGCACTTCGATTCTCCACCTCTATATGCAGCACATTTATGAATGGATTTGGCTAAACAAATCTCTGTTAGTTACTATTCCTACGAATGCCTCCGACTTTTTGAAATGCTTCAGAAGCTACTCGATGTCACGATAAACAAATTGATTCCCATTAATGTTTTCCATCTACATTTGATCTCAACCAACTCTGCATAAGTGCACAATTTGGTTCTTTTCTCTTAATTGCAGCTTCCAAGCGGTGTCGCATGAGGAGCGCGTGTTTTGGTTTAAAGAACACAATTCGCATTAATTGATCATTCCCTATAAATAAGGAAAGATTGAAGTCGCAGCCTGCTACCACATGTGAACGCTGCTGTACTAAAGAAGGTATAAATTGTATTATCAGTTAAATCGGGTTTCTAGAGCAAAATCGCATGTAGTGCATCTATGACTGCATAATCCTTGTAGTGGATCCTTTGCCACCTTTGGATTCCTCGCACCCTATCAAATGTTATTTATTGCAGTTGTTTTTGATGGATGGAGAAGTAAGCCAGATAAAATGAGACGCTTCGCGAACTTTCTTATGCGCCCCAATGACTGCATTACTTTAAGCGCCACTGGAATGACTTTATCTACCGGCCTAATGTGGTGAAACGGGGGTGTCACGACGTAGTCTGCGCAGGAATAAAGCGTGGTCAGAATTACGCTTTTGTGCCAGCCAAGAGAAAACGGAAGTACCTAAAGCTTTTACGATTCTAGGATTAGGGATGTATCGTTCCCTGTTGCTTCTGATTTGGCTGTTTGAGAAATATAGTGAGTGACAGCCTAAGGTAGCCTTTCATTCGCTAGACTGAGTTAGCATGGTATTTTAAAGCTGCTGCATTTTGCGCAACTTTGTGGGAAAAAGGAAGACTTTCACGCTACAACTATGGCACTTAGGTCAAGCAGAGCAGAGGCTAATGCATTATGTCTTGGTCAAAAGGACCTATTCCCTGGGGTGCGAGTAATAAGTTTGTGAATTTAGAGTGAGCAGTTACAATTTTCATCGAAGGAGAAAAGAGCATATTGGGACTGGCTAATAATGTTAGAGGTAGTAATAATCTAGTGAACCCTGCACTGGCGAGCACGAACTTCATATGGGTTATGGTACCATTATCAGTGATGAGTAACGCAGCCTAATGCCAGGAAGTGAGGTATTGTTAACCGCATCTAAAGTCCATGTCACTAGTTGTGGCAATTGTAGTAAGCGTTAGTGAATACTAAGACACGGCTTTGAATAATTTTTCAGCGAATGTGAGCTGGCACCAAACAGCAGTCTTTGGGCTAGTTTTGGTGCCTTTACTTGAATGTGATGATAGCACCGAAACCGCAGTTAGCGTAAAATCCGTGAGAAGCGTGTGCACAGTTTCGAATAGGACTCGTTGTCGTCACTTGTTGAGGCGTGTAAAGCAAATATGGTAGTGTCGATGCAGCACTCTTCCACTCATCTTCTTAATTTGGTTGAAACCTAACGCAGTTATGAGGCTAAAGTTGAAGCCAGCTTTTATCAAGCCTTCCGGCATACCTTGTGATTAAATGGGTTGGGCGATTTGAAGCTGGTGCTATCGATTTAATCAAAGTGCATCACATTTAAAAGGACTAAGTTTTACTACAACGCGAATAAATTTTCTTAAGTTTTACCAGTATTTTAATCAATTTGGTCTTATTAAAAAACACCATATATAGCCTTAAATTGCAGCCTCATAATTTTAGATCCATGACGGCATTTTCAGTAAATAATCCCTGCCAGTGGATTTCGCCCCTGTTTTACTATCTTTGTGCTGCTGCCCATGGAATTCCGCACCAGCCTGCCAAGAGCTTCAACCGTTGCCCAATTTGTGGGTTAACCGCATTCTCACCATCTTTAGTCTCTACATCGTCACCGCCGACATCACTAGATATTTCTGGACACAATTAATCTCTCAGGTCACTCTTCTTGCACAGAGTTAAAATTTGTTAACCAGTGTTCCTTAGGTGATAGGAATTACAGCGCGAATTGTGAGGGACGTAATTAAACTGACCAAATGAAGACGTAAAATGCGGCGGAAATGAGAGGTGGGAATGTCCGCCTGATGCAATAATGAGTAGTGGATTCAAGAGAGAGGAACTGGGCTGAAACGCGGCTGTTGGAGTTGCTAATGCGAAGACATACGGATCAAACCTGCGTGACCTAACGGTTATGGTGCGTGCCTAATAATTGAAAGATCACAAATTTGAATACCGTAGCGGATGCTTTGCTGGCACTACTAATTTAACTGAATTTCTGTTGGTGACGCCAGTGAGGATTCAGAAATAAACGGTGTGATTGCAGCACAACTCAGTGTACCTCGCTCTTCAAGTCTTCTCATTCCTTGAGCGGGCACAACTTCTCCCTTTGCTTTACCCGCTCACCCGGTTTAAGGACGTATTCGTGCTTGAAAGCGCGTAGCTGTAAAGACATCAAATGACAGAGTTTATAAAGCTGATCTTGCGTAGTGCTGTCTCGCCGCTGCTACATTAGTGTCCGCATAGATTTGGTCTCAAGTATTATGACTGTGACGACAGCGTTAATGGCTATAACAGGGAATCATAGGGAATAGCAATCACATATTGTTCCATTAGTCGATTGCTCAATCATTCTTTTGTTTCCCGCCTGGTCATCCAATCGATAAAAATTATAAGCTTATTACAAAGCATTTGAGTATCAAATAGTGAGATTGATTTGATATGTGCTGGGTGGATGTTAGCAGCTCCTCGGCGATGCTCGTTAGAAGTGCAAACACAGAAAAATAACGCGATCGCTGACAAACGCCAATAGGGACTTAAGTAAACAAAGGTTTGTGGCTCAGTTGTCTAGAAATATAACCCACGCCTTAGGTACCCAATGCTTTAAGTTCAAATTTTTGCTGCCTCTTAATCGATTCATTTCTACACTTATTAGTGTGCATTGATTACCCCTCCATGCGGTAGACTAGAAGGTAAGATGTAGAGTAGTGCGATGTGCTTGGATTAAGATGGGGTGGGTGCGAAGCTGTGTACCGCCGGAGAATGGAATGAGAGGTGATGGCATTGTCAAACGAGATGCTATGATTCGTTTCGATACTATAAATGGAATAAGATTAGTTACGCTATGTTGGCATGCCAAAGTTGATGTAGGAGTCGTTACATGCTTGAATTTTATGGCAAAAGTGCATTTGTCTGTGTGCATTAATGTTCATGATCATGAGCCATTCGTGGATAGATGATCCTAAAGGAAAACATTTTTGATGCACAATTTTGAATGTAAGTGCTGTCTTTATGTGCGCCTCTGCAAGTATCAGCACTTGATGACTCACATAACAACTAGTGCATCCTCCTGTAAATGTGCTCGCACACCCTTTAACGAGAACAAAATTTTTGTGACGATTTTAATTGGTACGTTATTTGCAAATAGAAGGTGATGAAAACCTCTTGCATTCGATCAGCCGTGAATGCAATGAACGCATCTTATCTGATGCTTTTCTCCTCTGTCCCGATCTTCAACAGTGAGCTAATCCTCGAGTTAACACAATACGGGTCAACCTGCTGACGGGATTGAGCAAACCCACAACACTCGTCATGTTTGGAAAAATACAAGTTGTATTCCTGGTTCCAAAATATGGAGCACTGCAGACACTAACTAGCAAAGGGCAAATAATGAACTTAATCGTAATTCGGATAGCGAAAAAGAAATATTCGTGCGCAGTCACTCAAACCACCTCCATGAGTGGCTCTCTGCCGCCAGTGTGGAGATGGATCCATCAGAGACTGAAGTACTGCTACATACTATACCTCAGCCGTTTCGAATTCCTGATCATCAAAGTAAGAAAAGGAACAATGAATGCTCCGTCAATTGCATTGACGTTCTCAGAAGACATTGGTTAGACCCGTAGTGCTAACGCCACGTGCCATGCTCGAGTGTCAATTTAGAGACGACACTGAAAGGCCCTTTTGACAAAGTCTAGTCAACTGCAAACAATTGTGCAGCATTCGATAAAATGAGTAGAAATACTCACCTCTTCCCCTATATGGTGTGGTCACTAGCGTATCTGTGCTTCCACAGCAGTCCCTTTTGAGTGAGTGTTCCAGCATAGACATAAATGGTTTGTCCCGGCATCAAATCTGTGAAGACGTGGGTTAGAACTGGTGGGAGATAAATCTCCTCCTGCTGCCCATTGTCGAGGTTTCAGTTGACAATATAGCCAATAATATGGCCGTAGGGTTTAGAAGGTGGAGCCTGCCCTAGCCGCACTGAGGTAGAGTTGATTGCCCTTAGCTTTACCTTCCGCGGAACGCTAGGATATATGCAAACGAAAAAGTTGATTTGTCACTATCGTTAGGAGGTCGATGAAATTTTATTTGTCTCAGTGTGCTCTTACCTGTCTGGAAATGAATGCTGGTGAATGTCAAGTGGTCAGGCGCCAAGTTGAGAAACAAATAACTAGGACTACTGCTAAAAGAATAGGCTTGAACGCTTTGTTTTAGGTGCTGATGAGTCAGGCAGCATGCTTAAAATACCAGCCAGCATGACTCGGTGCAAGTAAACAACCGCAAAATCCCCAAGATCTTTTGCACTCTGAACTTTTTGAAATTAAGAAGCGTCATGTTTTACTAAGACCTCAAATTTATTAAAAAGACACTTAATAACTCGGGATTGCGCAGCCTAATAAGCAGGTCACAAAAAAGAAGGGGTTGTTCTTGGTGCCTGTTTTGCATACCTGCTGTAAAAATGGGGCATTTTGCAAAGATAACTATTATAAAATTGTGCAATTCGTTCTTAATGTTCCTGCTTCATCATCAACCTTCGTCTGATGCAAGACAAGCATCTGCGTCTGTGGTTTGGTAGCCACCGAAGTAATTATTACTCCTCCTAGTGAATATTTTCGTTGTTTTCAATTAGCCAGATTTGTGCTAATTTCACAACACAGCCCAACTACAGATTGCAATGTATCCCTTTGTGTTGACGTTACTCAAGACGTTAATTATGACTATATGTCGCAGGAAGTTAATCTTTAGTGATAATGCTTACAAGTCCCATTGACCAAGCTTATTTTCAACACAAGATCCGTACTTCTTAATCCACCTAAAGGTAAACGAAACTAGGCAGAACCCTGCTTACCAAATTAAGCGTTGATTTGAAGGCATCCTGATGATATACTGGAAATGCTGGCCATGCGTGACATTGCCTTTTTGCTCTCATAATTGTGTGACTTCGAATAGGATGATTATAGTTGGCCAGCGTTAACAGCTAACCATGGAGGCGCCCAGATTGCAATCTTTTATTGTTTCATTGATCGATCGCTCCTTTGTATTCTATCTGTTCGCTCAGTGAACTATAGGTCGATGCTCATTACAAAGCATTTACGCAGGGTGGATTAGGGCTGATTTGATATGAGCTGGGTGCATGTTAGCAGCTCCTCGGATATTTTGATTGCAAGTGTAGACACAATAACAACGCATTTGCAGGTGGAATGCGAGGTCGAGAACGGTGGTGGACATAGGTCAGCGACCCAATTTGACTTATTTCCCAACAAATTAATAATGACCTTGATAATTGGTATCTAGTGGACGTCTGAGATCGCAAGTTGGATTGCAAATCTTCCCTGTGGAAGTGCGAAGGGTCTATGAGATGGGTGATATAGCCATAATCGTAAAGCCTCTGATTCAAATGATAATATAATTCATACTTCCTTTATTACAGCAGCAACCACTTGTGCAAGCAGGCTACGTATACTTTGAATGCTTGCTTGTTTGTTTGCATACAATGCAGGAGAGTCGCTGAAATATAATGTAAGGGTGACATTGTAAAATAGATTAAGTACCCGGGCTCATTAAGTGGCGAGATAGTCTGACTGCAACTGATGAACTTATCCGTCTCAGAGGTAAGCATGGGGCTTAAAAAGGCAGAGAAACTCCACCATGGATGAATCAATGTAGGTGGGGTGAAAGTTGGATGCACTGACGTGCGGCGTGGCATAAGGGACGAAGAATGACGGTAAAGTTAAGGTTGAATGGCAGATGTAGTCCAGAATAATGGGTGAATGTGCTTTGGGCGCGAATGATGAGACGGTGAGATGTGAGACGCAAATTGAAGCGGGCCTTGCATGGAGCGCATTACGCTGAAGCTCTTTCAGTTTGTGATTTACATTTCAGTATCTGATTATTTCCACTCCCAATCTTGGCTCGAAATGTGCGAATTAGAGAGGATTCGGAAATGACCGGCAGTAAGATAGACTCATGTATGAGCCGAGATCTGCCTGAAGTCTCCCTTTAGGGATCTATACCAACTTATGTGATGCATATTCTTTCCCGCTCACAGGATTTACCGAATACCTAGCGCGAATACAACTCGACTACTATGTATAGAGCGCTTTGATTGAAAATCACAATACCTAGATCGCCTACTCGTAATTTTTATTCAGCTTCATTCAAATCATTCGACTGCGCCATGTTCATGCGACTTTCGTGACTTCCGTTCACCGTTGCAGGGCCTTGGTGATGTCTTGGCTTGGGCTAGGTGGAATTCCTCTAAACTGCTTGCGCCATAGCTATGAAACTACACATTACTACTCCCCTCCACCCCATTCGAAAACATAAGCCCTGTTTTAACCAAATGCTGGTAGCTTCATCTCTCTATTCCCTTCGGAAATGATGTCAAGCCGGAGCTTCAGTGGAGTCATATAAATCATTTATCAGCACTGCTAAACTAGCTTTGGCCTCCTTCACAGCTCTACTGGTCTAATTAATTAGGCTAAATGGTTCTTAAAGCACTGTACCGAAGTGTGCCTCTTCCCAATCGTATTATCAATCACATGACTCTGTGCTTTCCTGGTTCCATCTTGAAGTCGTTTAGAAAACAAGATATTTGAGTAGCTATACTACGCTATTGCTGAGTCAGTTTTATCCAAAAAAATCCGTTTCTTTAGTTAGCTCCAGTATTCGCCAATAAATTTGGACTGAATCAAAGCAAATATATTTTGAGCGGGTTCCATGCGCCCTACAGAGATCCAAAAATGCTTTTTAGAGCACGGATGGTGGACAAAATTCCTATTCAAATCCACCCGTTTTCCCTCCCAAACTTACTCTGCATTCATGTTAGCACCGTTCTTTTGCATTTTTATGCACCGCCAAATAAGTCGCGTGCAGTTAATCAACAACTTTTATCTATGTAGTGTTTCTTATAAATTACGCAGCGTCGGTTTTTTTTGAAATTGCTTGCTAATCTAGTGAATCAGCTACTCTTGATCTCTTGAGAGCAATTTCAGTGGCATTGGAGCAAGTCGATGACTTTCTTTTCTGTGAGGAATGCTCTATTTTGGCATCGAAGCCTACGTTTGTCATAATCTGGCTCAAGCAAATTTCTTGTTAAAAAAATATTGTAAATCAGTTGCGCCATAATTACTTGGGGCGAAATCATCAATCCTTAAAATGACTGATTTAGACAACGTCAGCTGGCGCCATGTGAGTATTCGCTATCCCTATTTAATTCAAATGCCTATTTGTGGTGGGTAAAGGCCACCTGCATTGCAACCGTTTTGATAAAATCGCCAACAGAATAATTGTATGTTCATAATTTTGTCCACAATATTCGCCTGCAGCTGGTGGTACTTAGAGTACAGTTAAGGCGTTCCATTCAGTTTGAAATAATTGTCCTACAAAAATCAAATAGATGGATATCCTAGATTCCTTTCATTAAAATGGTGTTGCTGATAACGAATTTTGCCACTAATTATGCTGACTGATTTTGTACGCTCACTGAGCCCTTTTTGCGAGGATAAATTGCGCTGTTCATTTCTTCTCGCCTACGATAAACAAAGCGAAAGAAGCTGAATTGCTGATCCAACCATGCAGTTCCTCAGTTACTTGCAAGCACTTTTGTAGTGTACCAGCTGATAATGTCGACTCCGCCTATCACTAAACAAGGTTTTGGCCTTTACAACTGTGGCATGCAATTTTATAGTGCGTAAAGAATAGGTGTGATAGTGGTGACAACGACCAGTAGAACATATGAAAAACTCACGCCTGAAGTGTGGCGCATACATATGTTGTCTAAATTTGCTTTACAGCAGTTTATGTTGAACTATGCTATATTTTGCAACGATAGGCTCTGCTTACCCTGCTGGGAATCTCCTCTGCCTCAATGACTCAATTGTCGAGAGTTCTGTCTATGAACTGCAAAAGGTCACATCGCATTGCTCATCTGCTCGCTCTGTTGTTGCCTAAGAAATCGAATCTTGAATTACACGACCGTGCTCGCTCAGCGATACTTCTGTGAGTTGATGGGACACCCGTTTCATGAAACGTGGTAGAAAATAGAGCAGTAGTACTATGCTAGCAAAAGAGGACCTGGCTCAGCGCAGAAATACGTGAGTCTATTTAGACATTCGAAAATAGACTTCTATGGCAGCGATGCAGACCTCTGTTGCTGTCATCCAGCCCACTTCTTTTCCAGCTTCTTTGATAATTTTTTACCGCATTAGCTATTCTAATGCCAAACGCGACAAGCATTAGTAATTTCTTTAAAGATACATTGGTTGGCTTACTCATCTCAACAATGGCCGTCAGAGCCTTTGCTCGTGCTTTCACTACATTGTGCGTGGATAGCGTTGAGTGTCGAAATATTTCTGACCTCCTCCTGTGAAGGCTTTGAAGAGCTCACAGCGATGGCCTGTGGTAGGAAGAAATACTAACCTGTAAACTAAAAGGGGGCTTCTTTGCTCCTAACGCAGTATCGAATCACCTCCACTGACGCATCTTCCATTCCATTTAGTTTCGTCCGCTAGAAGACTTCATGCGTTATTATGCCAAATGCGTGGACATCACCCAACTTAATTCCAACCAACGCCACCATCTCATCGCGCAGTAGCTCAGGCACTGTCCACAATTTTCTATGGATAAGACGCAATTGCAAAGGGTAATAAATGCAACCATAATTCAGGTTTGATTAAAGGGCAACAGCCTGTTAAGTCGTAGATTCTGAGGACTCAAATATCGGCAACTAATGCCGCAATCGTTTGATTCTAGGTGATTGCTGAGGAGGCACTCCATCTCCTTGTAATGGCATATTAAAGGCAGTAGTTTCACGCATTAGAGCGAAGAGCTTCGCTCCAATGTCCTATTTTAGCATCTACTCACCCTAACAAAGTCAGGCATGAAAGAGAGAGCTTTATTTAAACAAAATTCGATTCATAAGGTGCACAATTGTGGACCTCAGTTATGGTCCGGTCTTGAGGAAATGTCGGCTTCATTGCCATGTAGCCGGCTGTTGATGGACTCAAGGCTCTCCACTCCCAATTTTGTCTCGTTTTTATCAAGGTTGTGCCCTCTCCTGCTCACTGTTATCCAAGTTCACTAATAAACCAAGTGCTGACTTTGCTTATAATTGATCCTACCAGCATGAAATTGTAAAGACAATTTCGAAAAAAGACTGACGTTTTGCTAGATAGATACTTGTAAGTTATTTGGTGCCTTTGCCTTGCCTATAAGCTAAACACCTAATTAAATCTCTTTGCCATACAAATTTTAAACACCTTAAAAGTAAGTGTTAAAAAATACTGAGAATAATGAGACAGCTATTTCGACTCTGCCGCAATTGTAGTTGGCCTCGGCAAAAAGAAGAGTGCCCATCAAGCACTGTTCCCTTGCACACGCGACGGAGTTCTTATAAAATGCGTATTTTGCCAGGCGACTTCCTTAACCAAAATTAACTCACTGAGTGGAATTCGAGTTTGAATTTCTGGTGGGGAGGATAATAACTTTACTGCTGGTCTTAATTTACATTTTAACTGGCAAGCTAATCAACCATGCTAGTGCCATATTTCTGACGCATTTATAGGTTCATGATTTTAAGCTAAAATCCTTGGTTTTGCAAGTGTCGTTTGTTGTACTTCTATGTCACCGTAAAGTTAAACAAATGATTGTAGTGGATTGCTAGAGAATGGAATGACTGCTGTCAATGCTACCCTCAGTGGTGGGTGTCGTCAGCAAAAACCGAATTCGCAACAACCGCAAAAGTTAATGGTTTTCAAATTCAACAGTATTTGGCGCTGATTGGTCTCCCGTCTGCTACTCATCAGCCTGCCGCAAGTTTAAAGGCTTTTAAAAAAATTACGAAAACAGAGTTTCGCAAACAAAGTTTCTACCGATTCTAATTTGTTTAAGTGCTCCATGGTTATTTCAAATGGGCTGTGTTTGGTGTGGCTGAACATTTGGACCGTGAATAGAGAGATGATTGGCGTGGAAATTGGGCATCTTTTAGTTAGCTTAAGAGCCTGCATTTACAAAATTTTGACGCATTATAGCTGCAAGAACCGTTCGTTTTGCCTGTTAAGACCATGTCAGCATTGCTTAATTTTGTGGCCGACAAGGTAAAAACAAAGCTCGCATTTCTCAAGCAGTTTAAGCTGATTAAGACAGATTTATTTATTTTATTTTTAGCAGTGTGCGTAGATTATGAGTTTGGTAAAGAGCAATCGCAAACTTGACGATTTTAATGTTAGGTGCAAAATGAAGAAAATGAATAAAAATGAATAGACCCTTTTTCTGTTGGCAAGAAGTGCTCCAATATACACTATTGACCACGTATTTACCATCTTTACTCAGTCTGCATCCAGAAACTCGTTGTTCATGCGCAATGGGCATTTAAGCGAGAATCATTCACACATTTTAAAATTTGCGGAATACACTTGGTGAAAATGATGTGTAAGCAAATAATCTTGATCTTAAAGAAAGTAGTTGATGCTAAAAAGCACTCACAAAATCTCGACGAGTGCTGCGTTTCTTCATGGACGAATCACAGCCAATCGGGTTCTAAGGTTGGTGGATGGATGACCTTGGAGGAAGGAAGTATAAATTCGACCTTAACGAGATGCAAAAAGCCTAACCAAGTGAACAGACTGCGAGGGTTTAAAGTGGTTAATGGCGGACATCATCAGCAAATCACACAATTAGCCATAGGGAAGGGCCTAGACCCGAGCCTTTGGTTACAGGAAATCGAATGTTGTATGAAGAGAAAAAGTTGGTACAAAATTTGATAAGATGGAACACTTGACACAAACGATTCCACCCATTGCAATGCTGTCAAAACTTTGAACTTGTCATTGCCTGTGTCTGATTGCTCATCACAAATAACACAATCAAGTACAGACGCACACTGTATTTCATGCTGGCTTTCCTCACCGAAGTCTAGACTAAGCACATTGGTCTGGGTGGGTCAAGCCGCGTCGAAGAATCCGTCTGTGGCAAAGTTACCTTCTATCTCCTAGCTAATCGGTGAGTCAAATATGCACTAAGACAGTAGCAATGACAGAATTCCACGAGGAACAAAGGACTGTTTCAAGTTATCAGCCTTACCTGTGCCCTTTTCTATCTGAGTCCCATATTAGCTTGGCCAGCAAACTTGGGATACTTGCGCTCTCACCCCCGATTATTAATATGGAAGTACCTTGAAGAGACACGATGAGGCGCTAGCCGAGTCGCTGTAGCAACGCTAAGTCTTATTCCAAATAACAACGAAAAGGCGTAGTCACTGATGTGACTCAAAATCTCTACAAATAATCATGTCTGCCCATCCACACATCATACATAAGTATATTTATATGCAAAGCTAACGATTTGCTAAGTATGGTTTAATTTAAAAATTGAATTATGCTTACTTTGATGCTGGCGAAATAGGTGGACTCAGTATAAGGTGATGTTCCCAAACGACGCGGGACACATCATGCATCTGTAGGCTTCCATGTTAATAAAAATAAGAACAGATGCGCGAAGTCCTACAGTTGGGCTTACAGTGTGTTTAATGCAAACGTAATGGGACCGACTGGACCTGTCCTCAGTTGCTCTTCAAGCAACTGTAGAAACGTCTAATTCGCAGGGCTTCTGTTTGATGGTACGACAGAATCGTCATTCAGAGAAGCAGTATTAGATTAGACAACACGCGTGCTTAAAGACAAGGTTTCAGCGCTTTCCATTGGTGGATGATAAGCATCGGCTTAAACACCTTTAAGGAAGGGATCCTGTAGCATATCTAGCTAACAAATGGCACCATACCTAGTGGTGGCAGCCACCCTCTTCTACTGATAACCTTTTTTGATGGGTTTAAGCAAGGCACACTCTAGTGTTATGATGCCCCAGTTTGATGCGTTTTTTCTGGGCCGTCATGAAATGTGGATCCAAATTCTCAAGCATACTAAAGGGTTTTTGGTCTTATCACGCCTCATTGACCGATTTGTCTGTGTGTCAACCACGATGCCCTCACATTCGACTGTGTTACCCAATAACTTTTGGATCCTGGAAGGTGTTATTTTTTCTTGCACTGCACAATTTGTAGCATAAAATGTGTGACGAACAAAAATTTGGTGCTTTACCATTCCCTCACGTGGCTTTGATTATCGGTGGATATTCATTTGCAATGCTAAGGTTAATTCTAAATCAAATGCTGTAGCTTGAAAAGCTAATGCTAATGTTTTATAAATCAGGAGGCGAAATCGACAAAGTGAATTTCGAAGTTATGTGGTACCACATGACTTCATATACGCTTTGCTTACGGATTAAATAGCAAATGTATCGATGCAGATTCATAATGTTCGGTGGTGGATGTAACTCTAGCTGCTGCTGTGGCAGTGACTTTGGAGAGGCTAACCCAAACAGACTGCTGGATTTGAGGACAGCATGCTCATTTTAGTACTGAATTTTCAGGTTAAGTTAATTGTCGCAATCGAGTGGGAAAGTTACCTGCACCAGGGTACAGTGTGCTTGTTTCGCACTTTCTTTTTTGCCTAAATGGTTTTATAATCTCTACATTGCAAAATTAAGGTGCTTCTTTTTCTTGTAAACTCGTGTAATATCTTATGCAGAATCCACGATTGGACGTCAAACTTTATCCTGACCAGCAAATTAGGTCGCACATCTGCTGGATTTCAATACAAGGGAAGCAATAACAGTGTCAAGATCTAAAGCGAGTAACAGACTATCTGTTTTCTCCACCACCCACACAAATGCAGCAAAACTTCTTGCTACCTGATGCCTGGATGAATGCGACTCTGCGCGCATGCAAGAGATGCAGCACTTCCACGGTCAGTTAGAGAAATGCGAGCTTCTCACTCAACCTTATAATTCGTGACTCCTACATGGCACGAATTGCGGTTACCATTGTCATACCAAGCGTATCTCGTCTTTTCTTGCTCGTCAGCTTCTCCTCATCTCCTTTACACGACGCTGGTCATGCGAGCTGGTGCAACAACTAGTGGTCGAGACGTTACATTGGTCTGAAAGATAATTTCACCAACTTTTCATGCTGTGCCGTGAGAAGTCAACGTTTCCTCCACTCGGCGCCTAATAAGGTCACTACATCTGCATTGGTGTTGGTGGTGGCGATAGTGTAGGTGCCTTGAAAGTCTCCATCTGCCATGATTGCTTCCATGCGGCTTCTTCGCGCAGCCAACAGTAAGGCAAACGTCATTCACCTCATGTATCTCCTCCTTCACCTCCTTCCCTATTTTCTCAATCTCATCCTTCTCGGTAAAGCTCCTTGTGTTCTCCTCTTTTTCAGCGCAACTATTCATTGCGCCATTCACTGCTCCTTCTTCCCACTCACATTAATCTGCGGTTCCAGTCAGTAGTGGCGAATTCTTTTATTTTTTGACGTTAGCACTGAAGACAAAATGAAAAACCGCTAAAAATCTATGAATCTTTGCATCAGGTGCCTGAACTGCCTTGTGACAGATTCTATGTTGGCAACCAAACAGCCATCGATGTTAACTATGTAAACGGAGGCGTCCTTACCTTTCATCGACACAGATTTAATGCTTATTACTGTCCGGACCATACAGGGGTTGCGCAATTGGTTTTTAAGGAGTGAGCCAAGTAAAGCAAATGTTAGGCAAGTAAACAAAACACGAGCTAGGAGGTAAGGTAAGCCTGTCACCATCTTAATCGTCAGCGCGATGACGTGACTTAATCTATTCGTTAATCGACTGCTTCAACAGCTAAAAATCAGCTGTGGTCACTATTATTTTTACAAACAAAAGAGGCTCAACACTTATTGCCTCATTTCATTACCATCGCACATCTGCCCGTTAACAATAATGCAAACATTTCCAGAGCACATCCAGTGATAGCGGTTGTCTGCTATAGAAGACGCATGTATATTGCATTAAATTTTGTGATTGCCTTTGCAAATCTAAGTGCTAGCAGCATTAGAGCATCTTATACACCATAGTTGATAGCTGCCGCAGTTCTACAAGGACGGTTATGCCTGATAAATGGTTGTTTTATAGGTAATAATGAAGAAGGTGAAGAGTTCAAAAGCGCATTGAAATGCCAATTCAAGTAAATTTTGAGGAAAAAGGAATACCGGTAAAAGTAATCGAAGATGATATGCAAAGAGATTTGGCTGGCAAGCAAAACTAATGGCAATATGACGAGAAATTAGGTGTCGAACAACTGCTGCTGTGCACCAGTTAAATAGCTTTGGCGTTCCACCCCAAACTGCAGTGGCAAGAAACTACCAGCTATAAAAGCAGGTTACACGGTACAGGTGTGAAAGAGTAGCATCTATAATCATGCTGCATAGCATCCTTCCATCCGTCTATCTCGTGCTATGGAAAGACCAGGCCAAGGTAAAGACTGATGTATTTATTCGCGTTTTCGTTCCTTGCATGATTTTTTTTTCTGTCGATCAAACGAACATTTTAGCAATGAATTTAATTTATGGAACTTAGCATTAGAGCGTATGAGAGATTTCCGTTCTTAAAACTTCGATTTTGAAAGGTAGAGTGCCTTTGTTTTTTTATTCAAGCTGCTAGTTTATGCTGCACATGGCCCATTAGCTGTGTCGTTTTCATTGTGCTTCTCGAAATTGACAAAACGTCAGCGTGCAACTTGTGTCATTCCTGAGTGGTAGATTTTCCCAAGAATGCATTTTAGACAATGGCGAATGAGTAGCTCAAAACTAAATAGATTGTCTCTAAAGAAAATCGCATTCACTTTGCTTTGAGCTTTTAGGCCTTTAACAGTAATGGGCTGCGATTCAAAAATTCGTCTGCGTTTAATGCGGAGGAGCGGTTAAATTTAACCACTTCCTGATGATGTGCGGTGCTCACACCTGACTTGCCTCTGCCAAAAGTAGAATGTGATGAATACTCGGTCAAGTGCATCAAGAATCCCCGTTCAGACACCCGTTTTTGCAATGCGTTACGATTAGACCATGAAACTTCAAGTCTCAGAAAAAAACTTTGTGCTTGTTGGCAAAGTGAAACCAATTTTGACTTAGGTTTTACGCGAACGCACAAACGCAAATATGCGTTTCCAGAATGACGTCGATCCGCATTACGATTCGACGTATGGGAATGTTTTGCGCAGGACTAAGCAGAGTTAATAAAGTATTCAAGTAAAAGGTCATACAACGCTCATCATTTATGTTAAAATCATGAACTGACTCAATTCAGCATCACGAGGCGCTTGGTCGACTAATAGCAGTTGCAGTACCGTTCGACCTTGCTAAGAGGTACCACTTGAACAAATCGCGATCCACGTAATAGCAAGCACAATAAACTGGTAAGTTGGCAAATAGAGAGACTCATCCTTAGAGTTTTACGGAAGCAAAAAGCATGCGGCATGGAAGATTAACTCGAGAGCTAAATATCTCGCTGCAGTGCAAGGTGAAACTTGGGTATCTATTAGAGTAAGCGCATATAGTTGTGCCAGGATTTTCACAAAATGACTTGGTCTAGACTTTTAGCATTCGATTGTCATTAACGTCTAATAGCTGGCTAAAGTCAAGTGCTGCAAGCAAATCAGTTGGGATCAAAGTAGTAAAATAGATGCTGAGACCTTATGCGATGGATTAATACACTAATTTCTGCGAACGCACTTTGACGGTACTGGGACAGTAAGGCATCTAGGTCGTGGTGAACCTGTTAAAATTGTGGGTAGTGAAATCAGGTTGTGAATCAATCATCTCCATACCGAAACGTACTAGAGGATTCGTCTATTTGAGAGTAGTTACGAAGTTATATATTTCTTTGGATTGAAAATTAGCAAACATGTAAAACCGTGATACTCACCAAGTCCCGCTGACTTATCTCTTCCTGCGTGCTAAAGGATTGGACAATGAACCATAGAAATGGCATTTTTGGAATTGTAGTCATTCCTTCCTTTTACGACAGTCCATTAATGGTCTCAGAATGGCGCTGTGCTCTTAAAAACCTCCAGTGGCGACAAGTATATTACTTTGATATCAGGTATAAAGATGGAAAGCTGCAATACAGAGTCCAAAAGGCTTTCTAGGAAATTTATGCAGCTCATTCAGTAACATAAAAGCTGAATTTTCTTGAGCCTCACCTACTATTTTAACTTGCATACATCCTAAATTAAGTTTAGCGCAAAACTTTGACCCGTGCAGGGTCAATTTTAACAAAACATGCACTACTCTAATGCCAAGCTCCACGTTATGATAGAGAATATGACACAAAGCTCCTAATATCAGTGCTACGTTTAGTTTGCGTCATAATGATAGAGTTGAATAGTTAATATTTTAAAAATACAGCCTGGACGTAAAAATCTCTCCAATTCATGCACACCCTTTCATTATCTTTAGTAGTGTGGCCATTGTGTACATTGAGCATCTTCAAAATAATTGCAGAGCGAAGGAAGATAATGAAACCTATTGTCACCTCATTGATCGCACAAATACAATGAAATGAAAATAGTTCCATTTTGGCCTGATTCGTTGACGATGGTAACTAGCAATTATAAATGAAAAGAAATCATTGAAAGCGCCCATTTATACTAGAATTCGCGAACGAAAGGTTGCCTGGACTCTTCCTTTGCATTTACACCAGGCGAATATCTTTAGACCAATTCTGCAGTCCCCAAGCCCTTTCTGCCTATCAGCAATTCACATTCTCTCTAAGTACTTTAGCATGCTGTGTTTTTCAAGAATCATCGATACGGAGCAATGGTTCAGTGAGACTGCACTTGAAAGGCGAGCGAGGGTAACCACTCATGTAAAAGTCAGTAATAGCTTTCGCATTCCGCCCAATAAAAAGCAAGCAAATTTTTGCTGAATTAATCCAAAAGCACTTCATGTTGAGAATGGGGACAAAGCTAGCGGAGAGATGTGATAAAATCGCATAGTAGAAATAGAAATTGAGAGAGATATGGTGATCTCTCTCCCTGGGTAAGGTTCTAAAACCACACCGAAGACCTCCTCCTCAGGTTTCCCTCCATAAGCGATCGACAAAGCCGACTCGGTCGCACCTCTTCTACGCGGCATGCAAAGACGAAGATGAACGGGTGAATAGAAGACAAAAGTATCATTTTCTAGCGTCAATGAATCAGCAAAGTGACTTTTGCATCATCAAGTTAGGCTGAGACTGCTTTAATTTTATTTGGTGGCAGTAAATTCCCTATTCGCTGCACTAATGAAAAGGCTCTTCATGTAAACTAAACTGACTTCATTTCATATTTTAAGGCTGCGATTACTGAGGCTCATGTAGCTCATGTAATATTGCTACGCCGTGGCAGTGATTAGTTTTAAACGAATGTTGCAAAAAAACACATGGTTTATTGCATGTTGTTCATGGATTCACCAAAGCCTTCAGTTAACAGTCCAACTACCCACCGGTGATTTTTAGCAAATGAAACTGAACAAAAGTACTGCTAGCTCAAAATGCATTTCTGTTACCAGAACTAACTTACCTATCGGTTAGACTTCTTCCGATTTTCTAAAGCAAAAACTACCAAGAAAAGCAAACGCACAAATTGTAGATTTTTGATTGCATGTATGGTTCGTTTTTGCATACGTACTTTAAATTAAATACATTAAACCATCCGCATAGGCAAAAAGACAGAGATCGAAAGCATTGTATTTCCCAACTTAGCATCATCTAGCAGTTTGCTAATAGCACGTAGCGCTTTTTATGGAGAGGGAAGATCACCTGTTGTGGCGTGATGTGCTCATTTCCCATAGATATTATTGTCATAGCAACTTTCGGTTGGCTCTGAAGCTGAAGCTTAGGCCGGTCCATCAATTTGGCAAAACTCCCTGTGTCCAGTGTCCCTGACCCTTGCACATTTCGACATTTTTTAAGATCCCACTTATTCTCCTAATGCACTGTTAAAAGATCTTAAGCGTTTACAAAGTGTAAGGGCATGTGAGAATTGGTTGCGTTGGATCATTTGGAGTTGCGTCATCTCAGTAAGCAAAGTTTGCCTTATCTTAAAAGGCCTTAAAAGACCTTATCCTGGGCAAGTAGACTAAATGCTGTCCTTTCCTGCCATTACAATAGCACCTCATATGCGAGGGTTAGCTATTTTTCATTGTCACAAATTCATAACTGAATAAAAGTCAAAGAAAATTTGTTAAAAATCCTTTGCCGAAGGTGCAGTTAAACCATCAGTGGTAAGACCTAGTTTTTGAACTTAATAAGATTCAGACGCATTAGAAAAGTGGTAAGAGATGAATTCGAAGTCTTAGTAGGTGGTCAACGTTAGTATTTGACACTGTGCTTTAGTCCTAACATCCCTGTGCATTTCGAAAGAGCATGCTCCCGTTTAACAGCATACCAGTGCCGTCAATGACTTTGCGTAAGGTGTGCTGCTTTATTTTATGACGAATTTCAAACCTTGCATAGGTTTTGGAAGATCTCATCTATATTTGCTCAAGACATTATAACCTTCACGGCAAAAAAGCTTGCGTCCAAATGACGAGTAGAGATCTTTCTAAGCACATTCCTGATAGCGATATTTATAGGCTTTCAGGCCTCGATTATCGGCCAGCATGAAGTTGAGAGGACGCTTGCTGTCAAAACTCGATTTTCTATGCGTTATCATGCAACTTTCCAGCACATTTGTTGCTTAATTCTGAACCATAGTGTCTGCTACTTAATTATTACTCAGGAGCAGCTGTATGGTGAAATCAGTACTTGTTTCGACATGCGCATAAGTAGAGCTGAGGACAATCAAACGCTGCAAAAGGGAGAGGAGGTGAGAAGAGGATGACGTCCAGCTGAAGCTAGTAATTAATGAATGAAAAAAGGCAGCTTGTCGAGGTCCTTAGAATGCAGCAGTACAAGTTCTGCCCGCAGTGGTGGCCAGAGCATGAGGCACAACGTGGGCAGGAAATGCTGGACGCCAAAGTGCTTCTGAAGTAGCATGACGTAAATAAGCACTAGCAAATCGCGGACTGATCATACCTAGTGACGATTTGAAAGTCAGTAATGCCTTAGACGCAGCTGTCCTCATCTGACCATAAAATAGCGCACAAGAGATCAGCGATTATTGTGCCTCTGCATTCCGACAAACAAAGCACAGCATTATTTATTGACTTCATTTCTTCTTTAGACTTTTAGCCATCAAGAGACATCTATGCTCTACCACTAGATGTCTGCCTTAATATGGGGAAGGGATACGGACAAAAGGTGATGAAAATGAAGCGTCGAAGGTGAGCGGTTGAAAACTCACAAAATGAGGAGGTAAAATTAATAATCAATCATCTTTCTTGCAGCCTTTTAATGATACGAGGAGGAATCGCCTATTTGTAGGTAGGCTCTACTGGGCTTGTAGGAATGCCTCGGTAAGGTATGCCGGTGGAAGTGAAAGATGAATGCCGTTCAGAAGGATGTCCCTGGGGACAGCGTTAACTACTCTGTCAATAATACTGCCAAATAATAGTTGTCTTGACCAAGGCTAGCGTTTGTTATTCTGACTGGCTCACCATCTAACTAAGTGAGAACCGCTCTTAAAGGGAATTTGGCATGGACTACCACTTTTTAATCTGGCAATTGTCATCAAGCTCTGCATTTCTAGTAAAATGCTCTTCGATATTTCTGCCGTTTGTGAACTCTATCCTACTGTCACCTAAAATAAACTGAAAAACCCAATGAAGTGCAAGTAGCACTCCGGGCTAAAATTTTAGCACACTTAGCAAATCATCGTAACACCGCCTTTTTTCTTTGAAAGCGGTGAATAACCTAATTTAATAAATTGTACGATATTGGTAGGAGTATAGGTAGCTTGAGTTCTGTTGCGCATTCATGCCTCAACTATTTAGCTGAGCATCAACCTTGTATAGACAAATACCGTCTTTCTTCCTTATCTGTGTCCTTGGAAAGGTACATCACCCACGGCTACATCACTGGCGTCTGTACCCATTACAAAGGGCAGTGCGTTGGCCTTAACGTTAGGTAAAGCATGGATCGGTGCGGAGTAGATTCTTCGCTTTGGCTCATTATACACCTCGTCACGCTCGTCCTCCCACTGCAAATTCTCTTATCGCCCGCGTTGCGGTCGCTTCATGTGGAGGATAGCAATTCTAGCAAAGACTTTAGCAGTGCAAATGCAGTAACTCACCAAGCCTACGCACTTAGTACGGATTCTGGCGAGCAGCATATTAAAAAATGGGACTGTTTGCCATGAGAAGTTGACGAGTCGGTAAAGAAAATGGCACTTCTTTGGTTTTAAGGCTAACCCTACATCTCGCAGACGATTTGGCACTAATTCAAGTTTGACTCTGTACTCTTGGATGTTATCAAGGCAGAGTATGTGCTATATTGGAAAAGTACCAACTAGCGCTATCTGCATCAAACGTTGGAAGTCAGCTGCAACATTACAGAGTCCGGAGGGCATTGTCTGGAAATCACAAAGCCCGTCTTAGCATCTGTTTCCACCACTTTCAATTATTAGTGAGGAGCAACATGCGATCCAATAATCGTTTACAAGGGGTAACAAGATTGATTTTTTCTTAGTTACGGTGTTCAACTTCCCATTGTAGGTGCTATCAGAGAGGCCATTAAGAACGTTGAAGATCCTACAACCGCTTGCCTCGGATAGGAGAAGCAATGGTGTACGCCTGGGTGGTTGCTAATCGAGTCTTACTTCCCTCGTGCTTAATTTGCGTTTGAATTTGTTCTTCCCAGTTTCGCTCCATGTCACGAAAATATTGTTGCACACTTGGCAAGGCGCAAAGTCCCTTCCTTGCCCTTCTTGCCATGAAGTATCAGTAATTCCTTCCGGAGGTCGCCTATAAGTATTTTGCCAAATATGGTAAGCCACCACAAGACTAACACTTCTGGAGTTTGGCCAATCAAATTCACATAGCAATAGGAGCAGATAATCTTTTGCGGAACAAAGAAGAGCCCCTTGTAAACATGATTCCGATTAAATATCTTTACTTACTATCACGATTTAAAGTTACAGCCAATCGATTACTTTGTGACACTAGAACCAAGGAATCGGGATGTAGGAGGGGAAATTGCATGTGGTGTACAGACTGACACAAAGCAAATACAGTTAAGGGAACAAAAAATGCAAATTTAGCTCTGGTGTGTAAATTGCTATTATGCGATAGCAGTTGAAGTGGCGAGAGAGGAGAATTAATCTGATGTGTATCGCCTTGCACCTTGCATCATGCAGGATCGTGGGGAAGATTGATACACTAACGACAACCTCTTTGCTTCTGCCAATTCAATTGCAGTCACATGATGTAAGTCGACATACTAACTACAAATTCTATGCTCTCGGACATCAACTGCAGGCACATCATTAAAATCGGCAAAAACCAAAAACTTTGTGCTCTCGCCACTTTATCTGCAGTCACATGATGGAAATCGACCCAATTCTAAATCTTCTATGCTCTCGCCACTTATGCCGCAACCACATGATGATAGCGCACAAATCTATTTTTATGCCGCAGCCCTTCCTGTGAATTATGAATTTTGCATTTTCACCTCAATTTCTCGTCCATTTAGTATAAACTCAACTTTACAAACAACACTGGCCAGCTTGAAAAAGCAGCAATAAATATAAAATTCGCATCTAATTTTAAGCGCATGTCTACTAGATTTTGTGCATATATCCTTTAAGGATAAGATAGCACTGCTTGCTTAGTTGCTAAAATGTCATTAGAACGCAGGGAAGCTGTAGTCGTGGGTTTAGTTAAACTTTGAGCTACACATGCATGTGATTTTAGTTCACTTGGAATGCTTGCCTCTTCATGTCGTTCCTTAAATTATATTCTCGCTTATGAACTTAGTTTTTTAACATAAAGGACAAGATTTTGTTGACTAAAGTTAATCCATCTCCTTCTACTTCCTTGCTCTTAGGTACTTAATCTCTTTCAATAAATTCTCACATGCAACGGAAGTACAAAGATTGTGTGCGAATGATGTTAACTTAGTGCCCCGCAGTGGTGTGGTCACTGTCAATGGTAATCTGTGATTTAGTAATGAGAATTCGATACCAAGAGTAAAGGCGTGATGTGAATGCGCAATATGGCAGCGATTTCATCCACTTCATCTACAAATGTCTGCGCTAGATTTTGAATTGTGGCCGCAATACAATCGGTTCACTGAGTACACAAATGCGTGCCGCAGCTGTGGTCAGGATGTTCAGGAGTTTCTGCTTCATTGCCAACTCGCCACATCATTACTTGACTCGGTACCCTCTATTTGCATTTTTATCCAGTTGTCGTCGACTTTGTCACTTTTTCTACTTACTATTGCAGGATTTCGCTAGCGAACCAATTATCGAATTTTGTTTGTTCTTAGTCCATGGTGCCTGCTCCGTTGATCCTATTAATGGGACAGAGTACAGGCTGTTTCCCAGAAACGTTAGCGTTTCAATGTTTTAGATTTGTTATCAATTTAACGCCCTTTCTTGGCCTAATGCTAGGCATTTTATCAAATCCTGATTTCTAAGCAACTTTAGAGGATGCATCAACAAATTCAAGGGAACTTGAGATGATTTTGTATGTGGTTTTGGTAAATAATTAGTGCCTTTGGGTGCTGCAAATGCAACAAGTCAAGTTCACACAAACATTCGTTCATTCGAACGAAATTAATGGCTAAAATAAAACTGGTATAGTTAAATCTTGCGATTTAGTCTCCGGTACATCGACAAATTGATTCTTTGAGTAGTGGTGGCAAGAGGAATCTGTGTTTATTAACCCACATTTAAATGTGGTTAGAATGAGGGCAAGCACGTGCCAAGTAACGGTTGATTTTATCCCTTAAGATCACGTTTTCTTAAGTTATGCAACAAATGGCTTGCACAACTTACAACGCAACTAGGGAGAGGTAGCGAATCGGATGGTATTATCACCAAATTGGCGAAAACTACATTCTTATGTGCTAGCAAAGCGTGAGATCATTGGTTGATCTTACCATGCACATCGCTGGGTCCCCCGTACCGTGAATACTACTTATAGATAATAAGAGATTGATGTAACTGCTCCAAAGAGGCGAGAATGAGCCAAGATTGTCAAACGGACAGTAGAAGTGTTGACGGGTATGAATCATAGGTAAACGTTGTCAGGTAGAACAAAAATCGCTAGAAAGTTGACTTTATTAAAATCGTGCTTTAAATGAGCTCAAAAAGAATGAATGACTAGGAAAATTTAGCCAAATTCATTAAGCTCGTATAGAGGTAGAAGTGTCTGGTGGTATTGAAGGAAGGGAGCCATTAAGATATTACTGTGGAGAACTTGATAGTGCTTAGCACGAAACAGCGTAATTTAATTTTGCCTGGGATTTGATTTGCGACTGTATTAAGCGTAGCATAACACAATACGTTCTGCTATTAGATAGATGTTTGGACAAATAGGACGGAGGTAAGTAAAGGAGAAGGATGCATTAAGCATTGAGAGCATATCAAGTTATTGCTCTTTTGGTTTTCACAGTCTGCAACTCAAAAAATAACTCATATCAAGCATGACTTCGTCTTTACTGAAGAACAAGCAGTCTAATAAAAGTTCTATTTTGTATGATGTCCTGACGCTAGAAATTGCGAAAGCTGAAACTGCTGTCCAACATAGTCTGTAATTATATTAGACGCGCCGACAAATGTGCAAATTTTTAACATTCGTATGAGCCAAAATTACAGATCTGCACTGAATTATTGGCTGATGGGAGCAGGACCATCCTGACTAGGTTAAAGAATAGGAACCGAGTACGATCGTATAAATGTGTAAAGTAAAAAAGGAATGCTAGGCAAGGAAAAGGAAGGAGAAACAATTACATTAATGGACAAGCTGCACGGATGCGAAACGATATCGTAGTGTCACTAAAAGCATTCTATACATCCTTATACATTGTACCCACTTGCGCACTCGTTCGGCTTGTCTGTGAAGATGCCTTGTGAACTTAAATCCAAGCACAAAGTCAAACAAGCTTGTTAATAACTTAGTGTTACTATGATGCTTCAACCTCATTTAGATGCATACCCGACAGCTTTTTCAAATTAAAGTAATCGCGATATTCTGCTGTTTATGAGGAACAGTTATTTCTTTAATGCTAAGCAAATAAGGCGTCAAAGGAGGTGATTGGAACTGCATTGGTAATTAAACGCGATACCACTGTCCTTTTCCTTTCTAAGCAGGCATCGTCGAAGAGACGATAAGACATTTTTGTATGTAGGACGAAATAAACGTGTACTATGCAAACATGGAAACGATTTATTCGCAATAACAATACATGGCACATAAATATCCATGAAGTACAAATAGGACAAGGTTTTCATCACTTCATAGCGGTTGGAAGTGTAGATATCTGCATACTACAGAGCCTGGAGGGGAATTATGCATTAGGACCGATCAATGTTGCACTGACAGAACATGCATGGATTGATAGTTAAATATTATTTAGGTGCAATCGATGGAGCATAATATGAAAGCGGCATTGTAAAGTAAACCAAGTCCCCTGGTGCATCGAGCGGCGAGCTAGCATGATCGAAACTAGTGAATTTATCCCGCGCGTAGGTGGGCTTGTAGTCGTAGAAATTGAGGGACTTCAGCGTGGATAGATCAGAGTAGATGGAATAAAAGTTGAATGCGCTGCCATGCGGTGTGGCATAGGAGAAGGAAGATGAAGGTAATGGCAGTGTTGAAGGGCAGGTGTAGCTCAGAATATTGGACGAATGTGCCTTGGGTGCAGATGATGAGACGGTGGAGTGGGAGACGCAAATCGAAGTAGGCCTTGAATGAAGTGCTTTGCGCTTGTGCCTTTTAGACTTTTGATGTACACGTTTGTGTCGGATTCTATCTACTCCCGACCTCGGTCTGTAATGTGCAAATTAAAGAGGATTTTAAAATGGCCAGCACCAAAAGAGGTTCATGTATGAGTCAAAATCTACCTGCCGTCCCTCTTCGGAGTTTTCTGCGGACGCAAGCAGCGCGTGTGCATCTCCAGTCACAAGATTTGCAAAATAACTAACGTGAATACAACTCGATGAACATAGACTAAGCGACTTGACTAAAAATCACAACACCTGGCCACGTAATCATTAATTTATTCAACTACTGCAGATTATTTGATTGCGTCATGTTCACACAGCTTTCGTGATATCTGGTCACCACTGCAAGGACTTGGTGACATTTTGGCGCGGGCCAAACGCGATTACTCTAAATTGTTCGCATCATACCCATGGAACTGAGCATTACTACTTCTCCTTAGTCCATTCGAGGACACAAGTTTTGTCTTTACAGCATTTTGGTTGCTGCACATCTCTTTATCCCCTCCAAAATTGATGCTGAGGCAGAGCTTCAGTCAAAACATGCAGATCATTTGTCTGCACTGCCGAACTAGCTTTGACCTTCTTTACAGCTCTAACGGCCTCATTATTAAAACAATTGGTTCCCAAAGCACCGGATCTCAGCATGCGTCTTGTTAATTCTATTATCAATCCCAATGTATCATGTTTCACTGGTTACTACTTAAAGTCGCTCAGAACACACGAAATTTGAGCGGCGACACTACACCCCCGCTGAGTCAGATTCGTCTCAAATAACCTATTTTTTTCCACTATTTCACTCTCCTCGGGTATCAAAAATGTTTCCTACGAGAAAAATGATGGACAAAATAGTCCCTTATCAAATTGACTCATTTTCTTGCCCAAACTTTACATTCGTGTCATTTTGAAGTACCGCCAAATGGAGCCGCATGCAGTAAATCTAAGTGAAACTTTTTGAGCCAATTTGATTTACGCAGCATTTTCTATGAAGTACACAGTGATGCTTGCTTATCTGCATAATCTAAACGTCATAAGTACTAGATTAACTTTTAGGATACTTTAAGCTGCGAAACGTTATGTATTTTCCCTGCAATTAACTCACCACACCTACATTCTCCTCCCTCTCCCCCTTCCTATCCCGATCTGGCTTCATCACTGTGTGGTTGATGTTTTGTCTTTTAGTGGTGATGGCGGTGCGAGAGAATCAGGTCCCATACAGTAAGGTAGTATGTACCGCCCAACTACCTGCTCATCCAATCCCGACCTCTGGCTCGTCGCAACCATGTTTTGTTTAGAAAATTTCGCCACCACTAGACGTAGAAGCACTGGCCTAGCAACAACAATCCTCTTCAATGTGCTTGTGCGTACGGTGTAGACGCTCTTTACATATACTTGGTGCTGCAACAGAGACTCGAGGAGAATGCAGGAGTGCATGGGAAGATGCGAGGACATCCGGACCCGATTTTAGTTTCATTCGCGACTTCGAGTTTCGGTGGGACTAAAAGTCCAATGACGCTTTAAAGCTAAAACGCACCCCTCCTTTATTTATTTCTTCTAAAACATCCTCACGTCAAAGAGTAGCTTCGCTGATGGGTTTCCATCATCATCATCATTGAAAGCAAAATCACTTTCCACAAATAGGAGTTTGAGTGAGTTGAAGCGTTTCGTCTTGCGCACAATCCGTCTAAGTTGACCGCAATCGGTGAGGCTGCGCGATTGTGCTTACCTGTAGACAAGCACAATCGCCAAGTATATGAGGTCAGCATTGAACAATCCGAGTACGTTTATCAGTAGAATAACCTCTACTGGCTCTAAAAGAGGTGTACAAAAGGATGAGAGACGTCTTTGGCAGCGCTATAGATTTACGGTTTACATACCAAATCCTAAAGGTGCGAATAAGTGGCATGTGCGTTGAGGTCCCTCCATCTCCAGGCCAATTCATCGCAATCCTTGACTGGGGCAGCATTAGTGGATGAGAAAAACATTAATGGGATTGAAGATGTCTGCATACCTCTCTACTCGGGCTCCAACCTCAGCCAGGTCAGTGACGTTGGATTTGAGGGAGAAGAGAAGAAGATCGAAAATGCCTTGCGAGACATCACCATCACCAATACGGTAAAGGAAGGTAATGGAGGGCAGTGTGGGCACTTGGATATGTGAGAGGGTGCGCAGTGGTTGGAAGAGACTGGCAGAAGAGGTGATATTGCCACCGCCCTCTTGCAGGTGAATTTGGACCAGTGGCATTGCTAATGCTGCCCCACTAGCCACTGAGAGGTTGATTCGCTGCAGACAGGGAAACTAACTAATCAGTGCACCATTAAATCTTCTCGTTTCTGGTATTTTTCTATTGCTGAGTTGTTTGTTTCTGAGTTTGGGACTTCTTTTTAGCTGCTAAGGATGACGTATAAGATTTGTTCGCTTACTGAACTTTAATTGACATCTCCGCCTAATAACCATGTCATGCAACCGCTTTTGGGCGCATTAGATAATGCGCGGAGTCTGCGTCGCAATAAAGTAGAATTTTGTTCTAACAAATTACAAACTACACAAGGTTTCGCTCAATGTGATAAACCTTTAGGTGTTTGAGCTTCCGAGCTTAAGTTCGCAAGCAATTTATGATCCTTGTGCTCCGTTACGGCCCCAGCACTTCTCTCGAGAGGTCACACCACAAGTATGAAAGAGGGCACCCATTTGAAACGAGTTTTACTCACATCGGTCTGTTTTCCTTGATACTTTGCGGTAGAGGGTTTCAAAGTTGGGTTAACAGGCCAATGAGTCATGATATGCAAAGGTCAATTTAGGATGTCACACTGCGCGTATTAGGTAGTGATTTAGGTTGATCCAGTCATTCTCTATCATTGTCAGATAGTGTTATCTTGATATCAGTCCCGTCCTTGGTGATGGCAGCACCTCTTGCACTAGTTTTCAGGCTAACGGTAGGCAACTTATCCATGCATTCATTTAGCCGTCTACTCCTACTTTAGTTACCAAATGAAATCAACAAAGTCAATCGTCGTTAAAGAAGACAATTTAGAGGGTAAAAGTAGCTTTTCCTTGAACTTTGGACACAGCAAAAGTAGGGAAAACAAGATGCGAATTTGTTCTCAGTCAGCAAACGCGTAGCTGTACACGTTCAAGTAGGCATCAAGTCAGATAGCACCTATGAGCTGTTATTGTAGAGGTTCGAACAGCAACATTAAGTAAATATTAATGACGTTAAAGTTTTTGAGGCAAACAGAGCTGTTTACACCATAAGTGTAAGGACTCACTGATTTACCACCACTGGTGGTTCCGATCGCTTCTCAAACAAGTTTTCGTGCCCATTGACTACCCTCGTCACGTTTTGATTGCAGTACCAGACTAAGATTGGTCTATTCTTTAGCAAGGCTCTATATCACAACTAAAACCGGAATTGCCATGCATCACACACTCATGCTCTGGTAACCATGGCGCCTGCCTCAAAGTCATGTGCTTGGACATAAGTTAATAATCACAAATCAGGGTTATCATGCCGTCCATATCATCCATGGCATTTTTACTAGGCACACAAAAAAGTATGTGCATGCGAATAACACTTACAGCCTGCACTTCGTCTCCCACTGATATCTGTCATGCAACATTCCTCGTCAATTCTGTTTTCATGTCTCACCACTCTCGGAGAACCTTAAACGCTATAAAGACCAAGGCATACAAGTCCTAGTGACCAAGGAACAATAGGGCCAGTTTTGATTGTTCCATGGTTAGAAAAAAAGTGTTTCAAGGTCCTTTGAGACGACGAAATCCGCTTCTTCGCCAACACTACGGAGCGGGGTTGAGGAAATCCGCAAGCTCAACGGTCATAAGGCTGACAACGTTTTCATGCAAGCTTTACTAACATAAAGCGAGACAGAGCCCATCTTTTATATTGCATCCGCCTCGACTAACCCATGTCGATATACCAGGTCTTCAAAGGATTCATTTATACCAAGACGAACTATAACGCTCAAACTGACCATTTGGACATCAACTCCGGTAATGACTGTCACCATGGCATGATCGTCGCAACTGCTGTCCCCTTCAAGTAGTTCCCTTAGATAGATTCCCGCAAACTAAGTTGCCCTCATAAAATTTCTGATGAAAATTCATCCAATCATGTGACTTGAGTGTCGTGATGCGGACAGATAAAAAGTCGTATTTTTAGCATCTGCGAATTGTTTATATGTATCCTAATCCAAGCCTTGTGTTCCCCTTCCTGCTCTTCTCCTCCCATTCCGTAGAACCTTTCGCTTGCCCTCCTCCCGTTCACCAAGTCCTCCCACTTCCTTTAACCTTACCTGTCACTTTCTTCGGCTTTGTACTCTTATACCTGTTAAAGCAGCACTTAAATGCCTTTATTATTTTCATTTATTTAAAGAGATTAAATGCAAAAGCCTGCCCTGTTGGAAATTTTCGGCGTTCAATGGTAGGCAGCATGCTTAACCTCTTTTAAATGGGCAGACCTGTCAAACTGCAGTTCATGCTACACGTACCACATTTAACAAACCGCAAGTGATGATGGACGTTAGCATTAATGTTAATTAAACTAATATCTTTTTTTCCTTTTTGGGCATCTTTGCCACCTGAGGCAGTTCATTTTTATCATTTTACAAACAGGAACGGATCGCAAAGGTAGCAAATTCGATGTTAATTAAAATCCTTCGTGTCTGTAAGACGAAAGTATTGTCCGTGGATAAATGGTAAAGAAGCTGAGGCCACAGCTCTTCCTCTAACAGAGTTGGGGATGATATATATTAAAAGAAAAGTGTTGCTGAATTATTCGTTCATATTTCCACCTCCTTACCTTCCCATCTCTGCTTTAAGCCACTTGCGACCATGCGACTCTTCACCCACTTGATGTCGTACAGCTACTGACCATCTGGACTGTTCATCTGTTTGAAACCTTACTACCAATTCAGGTGCCACATTGAAGTTCTAGCTTAGATTGTTACTGACGCAGCCTAAAATCAGGTTGCCGCATTGACTTGACTCGGTTGCGACTTGAGAGTGGCCCTAGCTTGTCAAAGTAGACGCGCTTTAGTGTTTGTAGATGCATAGTTAATATTTGATGGAAGTGTCTCCTTCTACTAGATGACGCGACTCATTATGTAGCCATTATCCCATTCAGCTAATAAACCGCAATGCCAAACCATAATCAGGCAGTCAAAGGTTTGACTCTATAGCTGTTGCCTGCTTTCTCATCTTTTACCTTACAGAAGAAACGTGAAAGCTCAATCACCTTCTTCGGGCCCTTCCAAAATGTTCTCTATGTAGGCATCAACAATGATAGGCAAAGCGTGAACGGATTTGTCCTGGACGACGTCCTCAGCCAAACCCAGAAAATGAAAGCGGCTGTTGAAGTTGGCTACACATGCTTGCCATTGTGATTTTGCCCTAGCTCACCAGAATAGTCTTTTGAAACCTGAAATTCCCACGCTTCTGCCGACATTTGTTTGCCATCGTGTTCATTCCGGCGAACATCTTTGAAGACTCTCCTGATGTGGGAAGACTTGCCTTAACTTCATGCCATCAACTTTATCATTATATTCTTTACTTAACATACGTTAAACGCTCTTACC
>JADWOT020000140.1:0-17000 GCA_036345935.2 Taenia hydatigena
TCGGATTTGAAGCAAGCTTGAGTGCATGCATTAGGCATCAGTAAACAAAAGGAATATTAGGGAAGCATCATTATGGCAGGAACCCATTTCTGTGTAAGAGTTCGACACTGTACGTGAAGGATTTCCCTCTGTACTGACAATAGTTATAGATTGCATGTGGTCTGGGTACAGAATTTGCCTGGTGATCTATGGGTTAAGAGCACAATGAATGCATTTTATCCTTATTAGTTATCATTATTTTATAACTTATTATTACCATCTTAGTCATAGTTGGGACTGTCCCTGCCTTCTTTTCTCATGCATATCTTGAGTAAAGATAAAATTTTACTTGTGTAATTTTATTTTTGACTCGCTGTAAACCGTCATAGCAACCATATCGTTCTTTCACACAATAGTTGTGTCATCGTAATGACGTTGCTTACACTCGATTTCCTTTATAGTAGAGCCTCAGTGCTAAGTTTATAGGGGACTTTTAAAACCGTGGAATTGAATCAGGTTGAAGAAAAGCACTCTGGTGTATTTTGCATGTGAAACGACAATCACGTGCTAGATTGGCACGCCTATTCCCATTAAAATATAGCCTCAGCTTAATTAAATTTGTCTCGCTTGGTATGACACAAACGCTCTCCTTTGCTTTTGTGCACAGAGGCCATGCGATCGCCCCCTACCATCGAGTCCCCGCCGTCACCAGCGGAACGCTGCGCTCCAAAGAAGGAGACTTTCGTCCCCTCACCTCTGCATGCATTCATTTTCTCACATCTGGATGTTGCTCCTCTACCCACTAACTTCGCCAATGCCTGGGAGTGTAGATGCAATTCCATGCGGTACCTGATAATTTGCCGTAAAATCACTAACGAACTGATGACAGGTAACATTGTCTTCAGCATGTCTTAAATTAAATTGGTATTACTCTCAGTCTTTCCATTCTTTAACAAAGATTCGTCTACTTCGAGTGGAGTCACCTGCTTGTAGTTTAAACAGTTCTAACGAAATCACACCTTGTCCCACATAATTAAATTTGGCATATTTTAGACCAGTATATTGGACAATGAGTGTAAAGTGCAGTCAAAACAACAGAATGCAGTTAAGTTTTGATGCTCTTAATAATATGGCGGTGAAAATAAATAAGTTCTTTTACCAAACAATCAAAATTGCGCTAGCTTCCAATTAGTAAACACCAAAGCTTATAGCCGACCGCCAAAATGAGGTGTGTTAAAAGGCGATGCTGGGTTTAAGTGCACGGATGATTGGTTAGCAGTGGATCTGTGAAGGATCATCATCTCTATAAGCTTATTGCAGCCCCCTATTTTGCAGAGAGGCACAGATACCCTTTTTACTGGACGCTGAGTCTGGTGAGAAGGGTTAAATTTGGATGGGTTTCAATAAAAGCGCTGCTCGCGAGGTCACTAGCACTAGGTTCAAAAATCTTAAGAACATCTCTAGGACGTCCCTTTCATCAAACATCTTCCTCATTCGACTTGCGCAAACAACTTCTCTGTGGGACGAAAAATAGTTGGTTTCGATACAAATTATAAGTCAGCAAAACTAGGATTTTGCGAAAACAAAACAAGTAAATTTGGGTCATTATAACCCGCAGCATGCACTGTAGGTATCACTGGCCTCGATGACAGACAAGCAAATGACGGATCCGCATTTATGCACTCTCAGGCTCACACTAAGAAGCAGTTGAACAGTCTTCTCCTTATATGCTCATCTCTCTCCTAAGTGAGACTGTACTCTGAGCACTGAAATGCTGCCTTCTCCGCTTGGAACAAAGTGACTCGCCATAGGGGGCGATGCAATGAAAGTGGCTACGGGTGAGCGGATGGTGAGCATGGGATTCAACAATTTTAGTAGTCACTATCGGATGGTCGCTGTCATCATTCAATGAATATCTTTAGGGAGAACACATCAGATAGTAGACTAATGACGTATAGCTACGCTGCTTCCACACATTGGTCATATAACATTCATCGCCCTACCATGGCCCACTGTGAATTTTTGGAAGGATTGGAGTGCTATACATGTGGCAAATAAATTGGCATCAACCAAGAATTTGACGCCATTTCCTGACAAACGCTAGTGATAACCAGTATGGTACGAATTGTATGCAATGGTAAAAAACAAGGCAGAAATGAGGAACGTTACTAATTGCGACTTTGTTACACTTAAAAAATCGCACAATGTTCGGTGACCCTCGTCAAATGTTAGACTTTCTCTGTTATTCTGCGCAGCCGAATATTTCGAGAACTGCTGAACTGACTTGCAAATATGTGACAGTATATTCTACTATGGCCTTAAAAGAGGGTACACTGCCGTATATAGCCATTGGATGTTTTATAAATATCATGCATGAGAGCTGCAGAAGATACCAAGCATGTGATGCTCACATCGTTCGCTAAATGAGAGTAAGTTTCAGAGACCGCAACTTTCCCTTTAAGCATGCATGCTCTTCGTCAAACAGATCACACACATACTTATTTTGCAAATCTATGTTAAGGAAAAGTATGAATGCATCCTCCAAGAGCCTTATTTAAAAGGCACTTGGGATTGATTTCCTCAAACACAGGTGACCATTAGTATCCCGGAAAATTGACAAAGTACTTCCTTTAAATCAAACGACAGTAGAGTGGTAAAATATGTATTTATCAAAGATGTTGAAATTTTACATGTGCATAATGGTTGTTACAGTGGAGCCCTACTTCCCTATAAATATAAAACAATTGTGCTGCAAGGAGCGAAGGGCTCATCAAAAGTAGATCATTCGAGTCCTGAGAGAGAATACTTGTGACGATACGATTAAAGGCGCGAAACTTTGCACAATCCAAAGCAAGCGAAGAGGAGCATTTGAAACCCGTGTAGGGCATGACTCGCAATGTGGAGAGCTAAGTTGCTTACACCAGTTTGGTAGAGCTAAGTGAAGTACATTCACCACAAATTCATTCAAACTGGTAGTCGCGCAACACAACAAAGGTGTAGGAGTTGAGGGCAACACCATCGGTGAGGACACTGATTACACTCGTGCAAACACTGAGAGGTGAAACCTACAACATCATAGTGGGTCACTAAAAGCCTGTATAAATGTTTTCAAAATGGATATTTGAAATTGATTTGAATGCTACTAATACGGCGGATTAATTACCCTTAAGGCTATGAATCATTCAGCAAAACTGATAGGGACTGAGGAGAGTGAGCTGTAGAATTAATCGGCAGTCCACTACGCACCGTCAACACTTAAAATACATAATTCAAATTGGCCTTCATGAGAAAAAGGAAAATACTTAAAAGCACACCGACAGGACTTATGGCAGTGCTTAAGGCCTGGAGCTTAAATTAGGTATGCTGATGGAGTACTTCAGCTGAACTTTTAATCCTTTCCTTCTCACAACTTCTCCGCCCATCGTAAGTATCGCGTTCTGCACACTCAAAGGACTTGTACGCTTAACCAAGCCTGTGGGTGAACACACTGCAATTAATTGAGAAAGTGGAAATTAGCAAACAATCAATCTAATGTGTGTGCGCACCGAAGCCACTGCTCTGGTTTGTTTCTCTGATCACAAATATCTTTACACTCAACACTCGCCCAAACGGCTCGAAAAGAGTAAATAGGCGCATTTCACTATGCCCTTGGGAGATATTGATGAACAATTTGGAGCCTTCAGAGTCCTCTATCATTGACCCACAAGGAGAGGATTGTTGGGGATGATGGGTAAGTACTTGAGCAACGTCATGAACACTCACTGCTGGTGAGGACACAGGGAGCCAAGTGTTCTAGAAGCTTATTTTAAAGGAGGCAAAAGAATGGGGAAACAAGTACAAAATCACTTGTTTTAAACTGAGGGTAGCTAAGCATGCATGGTTGGGTAACTAAAAGCAAAGCATGAAGGCGGATGACCAAAAAGGCAAAACTACAGCAAGGGATAGGAAAGGGCTTCTTGCCTGGGCTATAAGAGATACTTCTGGTATTAGAGGCTGTATATCCTCGTCTGGTTAAAATAGGTGATTCTGAAGTACTGAGGTGGAAAAATGTTGTCGTTGCTGCTGTCTCAGCTTGAGTTACTTCAAGCTGTGCCGCTACATCACACATGTCAGGGTTTGTGCAGCAAAGTCCAAATAGAACGCTTTGAGAGGCGACGATGATTGTGAAAATGGAGTTGGAACTAATCAATAAATTTGACCTAGAATAAAAAGAACCAATGCACACGTCCCAAAAAGCACCTTAGAAAACCCTAATAATATTGCATCAAAATATGCCTCCATAAGATTTCAAAATTTATCACTGATTGCAGAACCATGGAATTTGCCGAAGGCCATTGTTCCGCTCAGTTTGCTTAATCGAGCATTTCTAGGCTGAAAATGCAGAGCATACAAATATACCAATTCTATGCTTTTTGTGGTACATCTATGAAGTGCTTTAAAAGTTATAATTTTGGTTTCCCTATAATCACAAAGTAGCTTTGCTTCAATTCGTAGATTTAGCATTTAACATGAAAGGGTTGTTAAGAAAGGCGTGAAGGAAACTTGTCAGCCCCAAACATGGCTGTCAGTTTGTTGACCATTGAGACACATTGTCTGCAAATTCGTGGTAATGTCTGCTGATGGTGGCCACAAGATGTTCTTGTGACTCCCTCTCCTCGGTTAATGTTAAGCCTCCAAATAGGTAGACATATCACTCAGGTCAATAAGTGTCCCGATTGGCCGCTTTTGGGATACGGCAACAACTCGGAAGTGAGACATCCTCATTGCAGTGAAATGGCATTATAAAAGCATTCCTGATTGGGTCAGGAAGATATTGTTTCTTCTGCAGTAAGCGCTCTGTGCAAATTTAGCTGAACGTAGCTCGAGTTTTTCGGGTTAACAGGCCGAATTGAATCTGGGCAGCATAAACTACGAGGGGAGAAATACAGGGCCCATCAGACAGCACTGTACGAAGACCACGACCCATGCACGTGTGTAACGATGCAGGAGCTTAGATTCTTGTATGCATTTTGAAGAGTTGATGCGATAGCGTTTTATACGCTTAAATCTGAATCGAGAGTGTCGAACGCTTTAGCATTTGCTAACTGTGTACACTACTACCAAAATTTGCTCTAAGGACCACTTACTAACTTCATGGCTGTTTATCAGTGAGTTTCATCGTGAGGCAGTCGGTGCTAATTTTTATTCATTTAGATTCATTTAAGATTATAATTATGCCAATCAGCCATCTCGAGTGGTTGACAAATAACTGCTAGCCATCAAATAAAAAAGCGGTTGGTAGGAAATTGACTTAGCAATGCTGCTCTCTATGTGAAGGGAATAAGTGCTCGCGACTTCCTTGGAACTAGCGTTTTGGTATTTGGACTCCCACAATAAGTCACTCTTCGCAACGAAGTGACGAGGGCTAGGCATTAAAGAAAGTGGCTTCATTCCATCCATCTACCGTTCTGAGCTAGCTAACTTGCATGTCGGCGCACTTGAAGTTAGTTCAAATGCCTGATTTGAAGTTATGCCTTCACTTAGATGAAATTTGTGCCAGTGTAGCGCTCTAGCTTCACAAACTTAGACCTGTGACGTTCCAACAGCCTTAGACGAATCTTAAAGCAACGTCGTGTGCAAAATGTGCTAAAAATTAAGGCCAAATGATTGGGGATTAAAGAAATACCTATTCTGCTAAAGTGGCAGATATGCAACCAAAGATACACGTCTTTTATACCCAAAGGGAAAAACCAGAGAGCATTCTTCTTCCCAGAGGCTCTAAAATATCACGGATTTGCAGGCACAGTAAGAGTGGCTGGTTGGTAGACCAACTGTTTAGGGTTATAACGACAGCTAATCTAAAAAAGCACAACAGTGCTTGTGGTTCCGGACATGTATCTGTCAGTGCAGTTTGATCACTCTCGTATGCGCTATTTTGTCTCTGCACGAGTTGATGCTTCTGGCCAGCCTTCTTACACCGCACGAATTAATAACTTGGCACTGTTCGCCAAATAACAGACCTCTATATTTATGTTTACAACCGTTATCTTATTCACAAATGATTTGCTCCTTAATTACCCGACCTAGTTAGCAGAAAATAAAGAAATGAAAGGGCTAGAGCATTCTACCTTTCGTGGACAAAAAAACTAGACAAGTGCGCAATGGTAAAGACTAACAAAGAATTAGACACCATGCCAATGGAAGATAAATGGAGCTCCAACACAGCTGACCTCCCAGAACTGTGTTCGCTTATGTACGAACACAATGTTTAGCATGCTTGTAGAGTCTAAGATTCGGAATGCGAAAATCACTCACTAAAAAACTCAGTGATGGCAGTGGCGATTTAGTGGCGAATGCAACGAAGATCCTGCCATGGCGTTGTCCGTAGCACGACGACTCACTCAGCTATGGCTGACATCTTTCACTGATGGCTATTCTGGTAAATGCACCATTTTTCTACAATTCGAACACAAAATTCGGTTTAGCGGCGAAACTTTCGACGAAGTAAACAGCATATTCGACAGGGTAGAGGAAGTCTCACTGAGAGACCATGAGGCGGCCATTGCAGACCTCGTGATGGGGGTTGCGTCAGAATTTCTGGGGACAGAGAGGGAGAAGTGTCTCGTTCACCCTATGTTCCCACTGAAATCCGTTAGCTCTGACCTATTCGTTAAAAGGCCTACAAGACAGAAGGCAAGAAGACAATCGGGAAACGCGCCGCATCTTCATTCCTTGTGTAAATCTGTGTCGTGCTGAATGCACCCCCAGAACATCCTGTGTGACGAGCGCCGTATTCACCGAAGACGACAGAAGCCACCATCCTATTTTCAATTTGTAACAAATCCGCCAGCCTGCTCAAGGGCAGCTTTTCAATTGTCATATTTATTGCATGATATTTGAGCGTAATTTTTCCTTAAATGGATACTTTAAAGGTTGTGCAGCATTTGATTCCTTATTTAATTGTCCACAAGTATTTTGTGGAAGTATGCAAATCTTTCCATAAATCCACTCTTAACGATGAACTGCTCGCCATTTTTATATGTTTGCATAGGTTCTTTTGACTTAAACTTTTTTGTGCATTTGTTTATGTTCATTATTAGAAAGGTACTAAATCAAAGTTTTATTTCGCCGATTTCAAGGTCCTTGGCCGTATTTAGTATTTTTATGTCGGTATGGTGAGTAAGTTGCATGTATTAGTTGCGGCGGCAAGGTAGGATCTGTTGGCTTCGGATTAAAAAGAACTGTTAAATTTCAGGCTTCAGTCGGTGTCAATGATGGTTCGGATCTTAAGGATGACAACAACGTATCTTTCTGTGGTGGTGCATCTAATAAGCTCCGAGGGATTACAGAAAAATTGTCAAATTTGAGGTTTGACCTTTCTACTGCTCTCCAATTTGTGGTGGTGCGAATGGGTTCCTGCCCAGGAAATGGCATGATATATGTCGTGATTTGATGAACCCGTCATTTATCCTTTTCCCGAATTCTTTTCGCAAATGTAATGTGGCAGCTGCATTGTCCAAATTGTTGCAATAGCCATATTGGCAGAATCAGTAGTGCTCATTGGACGCGGATTCAGTTGAGGCGCCCTCCAAAAGGTTGCTTGAGTACTTTTTCTCTATTTATGAGTATAATGTCGTCGCCTTCAGCTTCGGCAGGCGTGATCCAAATAAGCCTAAGCCAAGGTCGTAAACATTCTGCTACGAACGAGAATTCAACGTGCATTCTACGCGATCGTCACACTAAATGTCTATCCATCGGTGCGATCGACATTGATTCTTGAATACCCAGCTTGTTCCTGTTGATACGAGGATGTTCTCGGATGGAATCCTTGGTGGCGCAGGTGATGAGTGGGTGCAACTATTGATTTCTGCTGCAAGAAATGGGTATGACTGAACAAATGAAGCGGCATACCAGCAACATTTCTTCCGAGTGCAAAGGACAGGTGTTTCGTTAAGGCTGTGCCACTGCTATATGTCGTTCTGGTAACCAGCGTTCGCTGATGGATTGTTTGCCGATACTGTTGGAAGTCTGCAAAGTAGGGTGCAAGCGGTGCCGTGTCGTGACTCCCGCGTTGTGACGTGGTAGGCAAAAAGGGCCAAGTCAATGAGTGTGAAGATTGTGGATAGATGGAGGAGGGAACTCGTCAATTCATAGGTGCGTATAAATGCACATTTTACGCACCTCTGAAAAGTCCACTTGTACATACTGTTTACTTGCTGTTTATTTACTTTGATGAGGTGTGACGTCTGACTGCGAAGCGTGGTCTTTTGCATTAAGCCGCAGCCACTGCCTGTTGAAAGGGGATTTAACACTGGCTTAGGACCAACTGTGTCCCCTCTTCCTTTTTGATTTTCCACATGCTTCACTTGTTTGCGGCCATCAATTGTTTTGGTGCTTTCACCCAGCACTGGTATACATGAAGTACTGGCAGTTCTGATTTTTGCGCATTTGGTTTTGTTTTTTTCCGGTCAGATGGGTAAGTGGTGTACGTTTGTCGAACACTTGGCTTACCATGGAGGCCTAAATAAGGCAGGTTGTGTTTAGCGAGATTCAATGAATATGCATGTGTTTTGAGAAGTTTGATTGAGAATAGTTATTTATGGTCATTACAACCATGCAGACATACCCATGGAATGGGTATGTATGCGCGGGGATTCCCTAATGGATTTCGAGTCCATCGCCTTAACCACTCGTCCATCGCGACATGGCAACAGCAATTTCTAAATTTGGTACTTTAGAGGATAAAGAGTATGTAAAGTGAGACTGAGCTCGCGACCTTCAGACTGTGGGTTTAACGCGCTTACCAACTACGTGGGGCACATTTCAAATGGCGCCACTCTGATCGATTTTCCCGTCAGCATGCCATGCAAATTTTTGCTCTCCACCGTTTCAAGTTTAATTCTGCGGACTAGTGGATGGGTTCTTTGACGCATTCGATTGGGTAGTATTGGACTAAGGAAAACGTCATGCTAAGATTTCTGCCTTCAAATAAGAAAGATGAAGGATTCTGTATGAGGTCGCCGCCTAGCAACCAAGTCACCAAGGGAGTCCAGATGTAACTCACCTAATCCAATTGTGGACGCAATGCCACAAAACGGTTTAAGGAAACATCAAGGGAAACCTTGCAATAAACGCCATCTTCCACATTCTCGATTATCACCCAAGACGCAATCCATGGATGGCCGCGAAGAACTTGCGTATACATTATATTCAGCTTAAAATACTTTAATCTGTTAATGGATCCTCACATTCCTTTTCATACTCATTAAAACACTTTACTGTTTAGTAAAACTTATGCCCCTTAATTCCAAAATATTTGCCCAGATTTAAGATCGATGGAAATAAGTTTACAGTTTTGCTTGTATCGCGTGTCCCAATGTGGAAAGAAATGCGGAAAACAATCTTCGAAACCACTGTTTTCGTTGGGCCGGTGACAAAATGATACAGAGACAACGGAAGAATGGGGATTTGATTTGCTACCTGATCACTAAAAGCAACGCACGCAGGTTCAGACCACAGGCTGTGCTGCCCAAACCGGATCGGTGAGGTGATTTCTTGTCCATTAACCAGCTCACTGTATGTGAACATGGAAGCGTACAAAAGCCAAGTGCTGAAGTGGAAGAGTAGGTCTGTATAGACAGCAGGTGAATAAGTGACGAGAAGGAGAAGGGAGGGTGAGGCGAGTGCTGGTGTAAATTAGCACCAGAAGAGACAGATAAAGTGAGCGCAATAATGCACAGCACGGCGGAACTGTGAGGGACTGTGCAGTGCTGGCAAGGTGAGGCTGTAGGCGCAAGTGATGGTTGCAAGATGGGCACGCTATGAGGTGAGCACGTCCAGTTCAGCAAGAATCTGACAATGCTAGTCCATAAATTGTAATTGTGAATGTTAGCAACAGTTCTCGCTTCTTATCATTTGAGTTCAGCTCTTCGTTGGCGATATCGACCAAGAAGTGGCAATGATTATGTGCGGGGAAACCAAACTCGAGCCTGTGCCCTAGTGAGTCACTCTGATAGTTTATTCATGCATGCATACGTAAGTGACTGATTGATTCTCGGCTTTAATTAAACAATGGTAGGCTTGAAGCGCAGCCAGCGCATACGAAGTAAGTGCGTAAGGCGTGCATGAACATGAGGCCCGATTTTAGCGTTTTTGTCCAAATAATCAAAAATTGTCCGCGGTTGCCTGCACCACAGATAATTGTGCTAAGATTAATTTGCCCTGTCTTCCGGTGTTCCAGATAGCGCTGTGTGGATCAGCATCAAGTTGTCAGTAAATGCAATCCAAGGAAAGGGTTACCAAATTTAAGACATCTGTATATCTTTTAACCGCTATTTGCCATGTCTTCTTTGTAATAACTACAGTTGCTAGCTGGAGCATCATGGTCCCATATTATGACAGCAAAGACTGCAGATACATCAGCCAAATTGCCACGTCAAAATACAAGGGCACGAAGCATTGCAAATGGCTAGAGAGCACAGTGACGGGTCTATTAGGCTGTCACCGTGTTCTGCTCATTGCTTTTTGTACTGTTAAAGGAGTAGGTGACGCTACTCGGTTGCGTCATCAAAGGTTTTGTAGACCCAAAAAGTACCATTGTCGTTTAGCTATCAGCGTTGTCCTCTTTTTCCATCAGCAAAACAATCATGAATTCTTTTGCTTTTGCGGTGCCCGTCTCACCCGATCCACGTGCCAGTTCAAGTATTCAACTGTCATAATGTAGGCGAAGTCAAGGGTGCTTTGTCTCACTCCGGGTCACTGATGTACCAATGAAACAACTATTTCAGGCGCATTGGGGTCAGGCTCAGGTGCGCATCAGAAGAGCCTACTAAGTATTTAACATTATTACCGCTCGAACAGTAGATAAGCTAAGTAAATTTGTTTCACTCAACTCCTCCCAATCCACATGAATTTCCATGTCTTAAAATCCTTTATTGATTGAAGCATTGACACCATAAAATGATTAGGACGCTTAATGGTTCTATCCTTTATTCATTGCGGCCTTGCTTGATGCTTACAGAATTCCTACAAACAGGTCAGGCGCACTATTCCATGAATTCTATGATTGTACAAAGTAAGCTATAAAGGACCCCATGGTGATTTTAGGTCAAATTCTTGGGGGCTCACCAGGTTTGTCAGACCAGAGGCCATGTATTTTTCTTTTGGCTAAGGTACCACTAGGCTATTTCGCTGTGAATACTTGGCTTGATTGAGCCATCAAACGAGTAGTATTTAAACGTTCAGATCAGAAAAGGCAAGTCAAATCCTAACCGGCTGGTCGTAGGATCCAACATTTATTGGTCTTTATTGAGAACCCAAAAGGGATGCTTTCAACATACACTAACCACATTGTACCATCGCAAATGCAAATGAAGTCACTGCAAATCGTCATTTCGGAAAGGATGCCTTGTGAAGAATGCTATCTTTCTTCAAAAATTTGGGCATCTACAATATCCAAGCATTACTCGAAAGCTTACAAAAGAAAATGGTATTTGTTGACTCCCATGATCGCGATTTGTAATAGTACTAAGTACACGCCTTGTGCAAAACTTAAATTGGGTGGACAAAGCTTTGTCTATTAACTAGGCAGGAATGTATGATTTCCTATCTAGAAATGTTCTGCAATAAGTGGACAGTAGTGTTTCGGACGTCATCGATAATTGGGGTCTTCAAGTATGGCAAGACAAACAATCAGCGCCACGATCCCTCTTGTTAAGAACCTGCAACAGGGACTAGGGCTGTTTGCTCCAACTTAGCACAATAGACCATTCGTCTTATAATGTCTACATCCAGCACTTCGCACAGCACACTTGCACGGAAATATGCTCGACAATCAGGGATGGGATAGTAATTCCCTCCCATGGGAACGTTAAATTTAGATTTGCTGCACCTTTTCTGAATGGCGCGCACAAGATAATCGATCTTCCTTAACTCATCCTTCGTCGCGTTCACAATGGCTGGAGTAGTGTTTGATGAGACACTTCCTGTGTGATCGCGAAGGGTTCGTTAAGTAGCTCATGCAAACCGAGAAGTCATTTACATTCTGTTCTTTCGGAATAATCTACTATTCTATCATCAAAAAGGTCAGCAGTGCAGGTATGTCTACGTGCGTAAGCGCGACAGATGCACAATGACAAGTTCTCTAAACTGCCACTGGTGAATTCAATACTTAATCATCGTGTGGATCAAACTACGAAATTCCATTCAAAGAGAGCAAACTACCCTAACCTCAATCTACACAGTTCAACAATCGCTCATCATTGGTAAAGACGATTTCGCTTGACATCAGGAATTCGAAATGGCTAATTCGCTCCCCTGGTTTGGGAGTGCTACACGGAATTATCGTCTGACGCCTCATAAACGCATTTATTTCAGTGAGGTGGTTAGTCTTATAAATGAAAACATTCATCACACATATCCAAACCAAGGAAGAATGGAAGAGCTTATTGTAAGGTTACCCAAAGCTCGTTTAGAAAAGGCGATCAAATTACAAGTGGTTATTGCTAGCGCCAACCTATTCTTTTAAATGCTTTACCTCTGATTATATTGTTATAGGTCAGTAGTTTGCTGGACAAAGCTACGTTTGCCCCGCAACGAGAAGATGGTCAATGCAATATTTTTAAGTTAACGGCCATGGATCCTGGCCAAAACGAAGCAATGTCATAGTTGTACAAATTAAAGCGCGCGAAGGATTGCGACGAAACTGGCAAGGTTAACGTAAGATGTTTATTAGTGCACGATAGGCATCACTTAAAACAAAAATCTAATCCTATTCAAGGTTGTTGAGGTTCCCCTGCCTAGCTGGCGTCTTGCATGGCCATGCGTTCATGGCGCTGTATGCATTTCATATTTTTTCAATCTTTGCAGTTGTTCTCCGTTAGTGGCCTCATTTCAGCTCGTTGAACACTCATTAGGTAAAGTGGTAATAAGTACTTTTTTACTTGAAAGTGGCTAAAGTCCGGATTTGTGGAGCTCTCAGGCTGCTGGAATGCCAGCAGCGCTATAGAGTGCATTAAAGTGGCACGGACTGCAATGTGCAAGCCTCGATGGAAGAAGCGAGAATGTATTCAATCCTGTTTCTTAGGTTATTCGTGCAAGCTACTCCTTCGGAGGTGTAGCGTAAAAAATGTAAGTGTATTTTAAGCAGTGAGCACCTGGACCTATGGAGCCAAGTTCTGTTTCCATCCACCAGAAAACCTTATTGATGGCAATAGGGAGCAGGAGGACCGTAAGTTAAGGCTGACTAATCAACACTCATCCAAGACTTTTGACAGATTGACAGCACACCAAATGGCATTTGCATTTCAAATTAAGCACACAAGTTTCCAGCATGCCTGAATTGCCACTTATCCAAATTTAGGCCCCATACTTTTAAAATGCATCGGGGCAAGGAAATTTTTGTCTATAGATTTAATTATAAATGTGTTTTATGGTTAGGAGTACGTGTGCGAATTCACGTCCATTAGAAAGGAATTATGGTGCAGAACCTTTGAAATGCTCCATCCTGTCTTCAAGATACGCTGCCAATTCTATCCTGCAAACATGCGTTGTGAGCTGTCATGGTGGCCCTTTTAACTAACCAATTACACCAAAACACGCATCCGTCAACATGGATGCTCACGGCGCCTGGTAGTTTAATGCATTTCTGTTTAGTTGCTTGGTCAATTGAATGGTGACGTCCACGATCCAGATGGAGTAAGAAGAACTGCATTCATTCGCTTTTAAGTGCGCGGTCATGGAAAAGGCGCACGATTGTTCATTTACACGGCAATAAAAAAAAGCAATAGTCAATTGGTGCAATGCCACCATTTGGGTCCTCCACTACTCTAGAGTCCTGCTTAAACCTGCATGAAATATCGACTTAAGGGAGCTGATGCAATTGCGGACTGTCTGGTTACCACGCATCGATCTGGCTCTAAACCCTGGGTAAAAATTGAAATTTGCATGCTGACAGTGAGTAAGCTTGTTACTGCTTTGTAAGCGCAAACCCCAAACACGGTCATTCTCTTGGTGTAAGGTAATAGCAATTACGTTTCAGTTCATCTGCACTGGGCAGTGAAAGGAACGAAGGGCAATGTGCACATTTTAAAAATTATGTGCAGGATCAAGCGTCAACTACCAAAATATTCCAGAATGTATTCTAAAAATCAGTTAAAATTGTCAAATAACATCCACATTGGATCGAAAGCACCCTCAGCTTAATGTTTAAAGTTTTTTTATCCACAGAACCCCATTTGATTAGCCAAATGGTATAATTTTCTTGGCATTTTTATCAAATCTCTTTAAGTGACTGTGTCTGTGAATTTAATGCGCACATACTAATGCATTCACGTTAAAATCAAATCGCGTTACAAGTCGATCGAGTGACGGCTTTCACTAATAGTACGTGGTGTAGGCAATGCAAACTGGGAAAAGGAGTGACCACAACTTCAGTCAACAATGCGAAACTACTTTATTTAGTGTGATGTGATGCAACGTGGTTTGATGCAGCTGGCCTTAAGATATTTTTCTTAACTCAACAATGCAGCAGATGTCTTAATAAATAGGTACAGAGAATATCTTTGTTAAAACTAAGTCATGCTGATATGCTAGCCACCTTTCTGCAGGTCATGGTGTGGTCCTTCACTGCGCGTTTAAAATGTCGAAACTTAACTTCTCACAATCAAGTGCTATTTAGCTAATTGCACATTTACCATGGTGTACCGAAATTTGTCGCACGGCTAGGTAGTGGGACGCCAAGCGAGAGGCCAGACACTGACTAAATGGTGAGTGTCCATTGCATGAAGCGCTGCGATGCAGACGCACCTGAACAAGTACATGATCTTAGGGCCATCAGGTTAAAAGCCAATACTATACAGGCTAATGGCCAACGCACCGTAAACAGCTTCTCACCGACGTGCTTACGCATGCCTCTCGTCATGGATGCGATAGTCACCATCTCCGTCGCATGTCCCCTAGTTTCCCTCACCCATTCCTCCTCCTTACTCTGCTGGTAGACAACCGACGCAACTGCGACTTGTATCACAGGCTAAAGACGTCTGACATAGTGGTGGAAGAAGGACACAATCATAGTAGCCTAGATGCATGCCCACCTTCGTGACCATGGAGTCTATCATAGTAAGTTGATTGCGTATGCTTTTGCAGTGACCACATTCTTGGGTCTGGTGCTTGAAGGATATGTGCATGCGTTTGGGTAAGGTTGATGAAGGTGGAAATAGGGTGATGAATTATGATGCAGCATGGGTGGCTCGGAGTGGCGCGATATCGTATTGATGGGCTAATGTTCAGCAAACTCAAGTTTCACCTAGACGGCGCGTGTCCAATTCCCAGTCAATAAGCTCTTTTTACCTCTTCGTTCATCTCTACTGACCGGCTAGTGGGTAGCTGATGCACCAAAGTTGATTGCAATTGAAGTCGGCATGTTGAGTAAGTGCACGTTGCGATACAATCAGAACCCGCCACCTAGATGGCAGAAGTGAGGGAAGAGAGCTGGAGGGAATTGGCAGTTGAACACTTGAAGAATCGGCTTTCCAGACCTGGTAAGCAAAGCAACGATGCGAGATGCAGCTGAATCCGACCGTAGGAATAGGTAACCACTGGATTAGCAGAGCGTGGTTCCGATCCACGGACCTCTGGATTATGGGCCCAGGACGCTTCCACTGCGCAACTCTGCTCACGCCGCTGGTACCTCTTAATTTATTATATCCTCTATCAGCAGAATGGCGCAAGCAGCACGACGATTTACAGAGCTGAGCTCAAACATTCACACAAAGTCGAGACCTATGTGTCCATTCGAACAATCGCTAAGAATTCTCACCGTTTCATTAAGGCAGTACGGGTTCAACTTTTGGTCACCAGGGTACGCGAAAATTTGTCGCATGCACAGGCAACATGATGCTAGACACCGTGGCTGTATGCAAGTGTGTGTCTCACGAGGTGTCGTGGACATGAAATTAAAAGGCTGTTGCATCGGGCACAAGCTGATACGATTGGTATTACTGTTTACACTACAGCAGTGACATCAACACACCAGTCTGATTTGAATTGATCCGACTTCATCTGAAATGGTCTAGCATGCCTCTGCTAATTACAAAGCAAAGTCAGTTTGGTGCATGATATTTGCGTTGTGTTCTACCGTGCTCCTAATCGTGGTGCATACTTGGATACATGTACGAGTCGCATATAGTGGGAGTGCGCAGTGATTCACTTAGACTGTTTTATATATATACGCACGTGCATCGACACATATCCGCGGAAACGGCAATGTCACATTTCTGCTTATCCTGCAACCCGAAATGAGCGATGTTACCACTGGTGGGGATAGAGAACATATCATATCGAGTGAAGGGGTCTATGCATGTAAGAGGCAGGGTCCCATTAGGAAAAGGTACAGGGATGGGTACAAATCAAGCCTTCAATCAATTACTGTCTCTATTATTATTATTTGTTTTCTGCCTTGTCGTTGCCAAAAAGGATTACCAAATGGCATCAGTTGCTACTGTAAAATGGCAACTTATTTGCCAATATCGATGAACACAACCCCCTGTTTTTATGCAGTTGTTGAGACTCCAGTCAAATGATCGTTCGTTGGCATGGTTTTGCACTTTCATTTTACAGAGGAGAAAGTAAAGAGTTGAGTAAGATGTTGAAGGTAAATCAAATGAGCGGGATTTCGCTTTTGCCTGTGCTGGCATTGGGAGCATATTACAAAATATTAGTATGATAAATGTGGTATGTTTCTTCTTTGGCGTTAAGAAAGAAGGTTGCATCAGATGAAAGCCAATCGAATAAACTGACGTTAGCCACATTTGTACTCATCAAGTGATTAAATGTGGTAGAAAATGCAGGCTGTTCCAAGTCAGATGATCATCATATTTTCGCTTAAGCTGGCATAGAAATTTAAGTTTCATGCTTCTTCACTCCATATATTTTTCCTCCATCCCGGTTGGTTAACATAAAGCCAAGATGTAAGATTATCAAAACACAAATGTTAATTCAAGAAATAAAGATTGCAATTGACTAATTATGCATTAAATGTGGGC
>JADWOT020001127.1:0-107178 GCA_036345935.2 Taenia hydatigena
ACAACTGATGTCGGATGTGAACTCCTGCCCAGAGTCTCATGCAGATTTCAACTCCGATTCGGACTTAGGCGAACGTCGTTAAGTAGCCGAGCCCTACAATTACACACATGCGCTGGTGACAAGTGAATTCCTTCTAAAAAATCTTTTAAGTAAACGCTTACAAATGATCGAATTCGTCCGGCGAATAGTATCTTAGCCAACTCGCATAGCAATGTAGTCAGTTTAGGTTTTTCTCCGCCACTAAGGCGTAATCTAGCACTGCGTCAAGGAACATATGTTGCTATAAATTATTACCAGAAACAAATTAACCACAACCTTAAAAGTCTCAGAAGGTGAAGATAAAGTGCGAAAGGTGATTATGTGGTGATCAGACGTGAGTTAGAGGAGTCGTCCAAAGCCGATTCCTGTACAAGACTAGATTGAGGACAGAATTAAAGGGTTATAATTGCCAGTGGTCTTCATGACTCAGTGGCTAAAACGCTGGTATCGTAGACCAGGAGTCGACGGTTTGGTTCTCTTCAGACGCAGATGCAATTACTCACACTTACCCTATTTAGTCGGTCATAGCACAGCTCTAGCTGCAAGCTTAACACGACGGAGTTAATGGATTTGATGCTGAACCCGCGCGTGTCGTGTCGGATGGCTGACGGCAAGGTTAAGCGAGCCAATAGGATAAATGAGAACCGATTTCCACCCTCCATCTTCCATCACACCGGGAGGGTGCAAGTGCAGAGAACCGGAGGCAGTACGCAAATGACTAGCCAGAACTTCAAAAAGGGCACAGAATCATAGCAAAGACTGCGTTGGCCGAGGACTACTTTTAAGACGCATTAACTGAAGATGCCAGCTTTCAAACCCGAGGCTTCCCTCATACAAAGCGAGCTTTCTATCACCGAGCTGAATCCCTGGCCTCACATCAATCTCAATTTAGTGCTGCATCGACTAATGCTAGGAAAGCCAAGGTTTGAGTGGGTTTAAGTCGTATGTAGAGCCTTTGTCTGTGCAGATGTGGATTAGCCAAGACCATTGATACAGCACTGTGCTTAAAGGCAAGCATCGGTTCAAATTCAAATCACAGTCCTGAATCGTCAATTACCTAAAATAAGCACCAAGCAGTGAAAATCAGCACGCTCTTGATAATGTAGACATGCAAAGTGGAACATTGCTAAGAGGAAACCTAGCATATTTTTACCAAAGGGTATTTCCATGTGAACGAAATTGTGTAAGCCTTGATTTTCGGGGATTAAAACTGTATTAACTATTCCACCCTTTCTACAAAAACATAAGAATATGCCCGAGTTCATAGTCAGCAGCTCATGAAGCTCATTATTCTTGTCATCGATAAGATGAAAACGATGAGCATAAGAGTTGTCTGGCCTGTTAAGAGGTTTAGCCGCAACATCAGAGCGAGAGGGGTGGACTCTTTCGGCTAAGATGCGATGTGTCACCCAGCACAGAGTTTGCCACATGAAATGGCTAATGCATCGCTGCAACTTATAAGATTGTTCGAACATCGGTACCAATGATAACTGAATGCTTCTCTAATATTATTGAAGACCCGCGTCAATAATCATTGATGGGGGCTCAAATTCATAAATGTCATAACAACAGAGCCTGAAAGAAATCGATGGCCAGAAGACGTGAGTGATAAAATTCAATTTATCTACTCCAAAGGAACGACCATGCCAACTTCTACTTCCTTGTCATTAGGCACCTCATGCGATACCCACGTATATGTAGCCATAGGGTCTAGCGTCCTGCTGCCTGTGTGCGCACTTTGGTGACCATGAGTTTGAGTCGTATCATCCAGATGAAATCGAGAAAATCTCACCGCTATATCATCACAGAGACAGTTTAACATAGTTCTATACCAGTGCAATTCCTGCTAATCTGCTCTGTTTCAACACCCTGTGATATGCTATGCTGTGTTACGCTGCACCACATCACAGTATCGCGTGCATACACCCACATTTATCGCCGCCTCCTCTTTCCTCTCTCAGCATCCATATCTATCTCTACCTCCGCTACCTCACTGCTTACGCGTCAACCAGTTACTTAGTAATCATTCGAGCACACATACATGCCGCGACTTGATGTGACTATTTAAGCCCAAATCGGTGATTTGTCATGTTGCTTGCACCAACCTGCTGAAGGACATACACTAAATTAGAAGATGCGAACATTGTAAGCGGGGTGGCGCAGTGGTAGCGCACTGGGTTTACAACCCAGAGGTCCGTGGATCAAAACCACGCCCTGCGAGTTAATCGTTTACTTATTCACATGGTCGGGTATAGCTTCTCGCATCGACGCCTCGTTCACCTGGCTTGCCAAAGCGATTCACCAAGTGTTCACCTGCCACTTCAATTTGCTTCTCTATTCTCTTTGTTCCGCTGACCAGGCATCAGGGTCTGCCAGCAAACTGGCATGCGCTCACTTAGCGTGTCCACCAACTAGGCACTATTCATGCGTTTGTGTTCATACATTTTTGTGATTGCATGTAGTGGCACAGGATGCCAATAAATAGCTGGGACCTTTAGTTTGGGCTTTACCGTTATGTCCGATCATGTGATAAGTAACTTTTTGACTGCGCAGCCTCTCAGTTAAGCCTTGGGACACAACAAGTTAGTTGCTCGGGTACCGCGAACGGCTCTATACAGCCGCAAACTTCCTACCTTATGTAGTGATCCCATTGGTGTTGATTATCAGCACACCTGTCAGACGAGCAGACTCTAACGCGTTCCCGTAAGAGGCACGTAAACGTTGTGGACCGCATCCACATTGGCGTCGAATGTTGAAGCAGTATGCAAGAGCGCGCTGCTTAGTACCGTACAGAAGGGCTAAGCTACCCTTCGCATGGTTAGAAAGGCCATACCTCGAAACGTAACTATATCCTCCATAGACTGACTTGCTTTTAATGCAAGACCGATTTTAACCTTATCCCATCATGTGGCGACATTTTGTGCGCAATTCTTATTTGCACTACTTACAATTTTCAGCAATAACCTGCGATTTCGATTTTCTATGATTTCTTTTTGCGTTGCATGATTCATCGATGCCTACCGCAGTGCATCTCTTGATAACGATTCTTACAGCTCGAGAACAACACTAACCTCCACGCCATAAGATTTTGTAGTAAGCACAAGCAAGCGTCAGCAATGTTATCTTTACCGACAAAGTATGTTTTTTTTTACCGTTGTGAGGTGTGGATGAATGATTGAGCCATTTTGAAGTAAAGAAACGTAAAGCGTAAAAATGCTTTGGCGTTTTACTTATATCTGCGCTTGCTTTCTCTTTAAACACAGACTCCTTTGAAGTTACAGAAGTCATTGCATCGTTGCTCAACTTTTGTGTCGCCAGCGATTTGCACTAGTCTGAATAAGATATTGCAGCGCATATCAAGTGATGTATTCTGCGTACCCCAAGAAATGGCATTAAAAGGGCCCTCTAAATACTAGCCCCATTGTCATGAAAGAGCAGTGGATCCTTGCCAACGCTGCTAAATTCGTCTAGTTACTCATCATTGCGTGAATTTAGCTCCTTTAAAACTGCAATCAAATGTGAAGCATTTGGGAGAATGGATTCATGTTTGAAATGACGCTCCAATCAGGGTGCTTTTACTCAATAAACTTTGGATAACCTTACATCAAGCAGGTCTGCTATCCTTCACTTTTGAATAAGTGTGGTGGAAGTTTTTCCTTATTGCGCTAACCGCTTTAGTGAGAGATGCACATTTATGAGGTGTCAAATGATAAAATCTGTGTAGTACTCTCAAGCTACAGCAGCGAATTCGCCTTGTCAAATGCACTTTGTCTTTGCGGCAAAACATTGATGACAGCACATTGGTGAAGTTAATTGCGCCTCTATTAAGAAAAAGCGCAAAAGGTTTGTCCTATTCTTTGCAATTCCTTTAAAGGTATACCCTTATTGGTCTCGTATGCTTAGGCCCAATTTTCAATGCTTTGAAATGTGTAAAATCATGCGGTCCGGAAAGCCGCTTATCACATTTTGATGTTAACTTAACATTTTCTTAGCATTGAGTTTACTGATGAGGATATCATGACGCACTATGCGCACTTCTATTTAGCTTTCGCAATTCGGCTTTGCTTGGCCTTCAAAGAACAACTTAGTAGTGCATCCTGTGCCACTATATGCAATCACAAAAATGTATGAATACAAACGCATGAACAGAAAAAATAGAGAAGTAAATTGAAGTGGCAGGTGAACACTTGGTGAATCGCTTTGGCAAGCCAGGTAAACGAGGCGTCGATGCGAGAAGAAGCTATACTCGACCATGTGAATAAGTAAACGATTAACTCGCAGGGCGTGGTTTTGATCCACGGACCTCTGGGTGGTAAACCCAGTGCGCTACCACTGCGCCACCCCGCTTACAATGTTTGCATCTTCTAATTTAGCCTATGTCCTTCAGCAGGTTGGTGCAAGCAACATGACAAATCACCGATTTGGGCTTAAATAGTCACATCAAGTCGCGGCATGTATGTGTGCTCGAATGATTACTAAGTAACTGGTTGACGCGTAAGCAGTGAGGTAGCGGAGGTAGAGATAGATATGGATGCTGAGAGAGGAAAGAGGAGGCGGTGATAAATGTGAGTGCATGCACGTGGCACTGTGATGTGGTGCAGCGTAACACAGCATAGCATATCGCAGGGTGTTGAAACAGAGCAGATTAGCAGGAATTGCACTGGTATAGAACTATGTTAAACTGTCTCTGTGATGGTATAGTGGTGAGATTTTCTCGATTTCATCTGGATGATACGACTCAAACTCATGGTCACCAAAGTGCGCACACAGGCAGCAGGACGCTAGACCCTATGGCTACATGTACGTGGGTATCGCATGAGGTGCCTAATGACAAGGAAGTAGAAGTTGGCATGGTCGTTCTTGTAGAGTAGATAAATTGAATTTTATCACTCACGTCTTCTGGCCATCGATTTCTTTCAGTCTCTCTTGTTATGACACTTATGAATTTGAGCCCCCATCAATGATTGTTGACGCGGGTCTTCAATAATATTAGAGAAGCATTCAGTTATCATTGGTACCGATGTTCGAACAATCTTATAAGTTGCAGCGATGCATTAGCCATTTCATGTGGCAAACTCTGTGCTTGGTGACACATCACATCTTAGCCGAAAGAGTCCACCCCTCTCGCTCTGATGTTGCGGCTAAACCTCTTAACAGGCCAGACAACTCTTATGCACATCGTTTTCATCTTATCGATGACAAGAATAATGAGCTTCATGAGCTGCTGACTATGAACTCGGGCATATTCTTATATTTTTGTAGAAAGGGTGGAATAGTTAATACAGTTTTAATCCCCGAAAATCAAGGCTTACACAATTTCGTTCACATGGAAATACCCTTTAGTAAAAATATGCTAGGTTCCCTCTTAGCAATGTTCCACTTTGCATGTCTACATTATCAAGAGCGTGCTGCTTTTCACTGCTTGGTGCTTATTTTAGGTACTTGACGATTCAGGACCGTGATTTGTAATTGAACTAATGCTTGTCTTTAAGCACAGTGCTGTATCAATGGTCTTGGCTAATCCACATCTGCACAGACAAAGGCTCTACATACGACTTCAACCCACTCAAACCTTGGCTTTCCTAGCATTAGTCGATGCAGCACTAAATTGAGATTGATGTGAGGCCAGGGATTCAGCTCGGTGATAGAAAGCTCGCTTTGTATGAGGGAAGCCTCGGGTTCGAAAGCTGGCATCTTCAGTTAATGCGTCTTGAAAGTAGTCCTCGGCCAACGCAGTCTTTGCTATGATTCTGTGCCCTTTTTGAAGTTCTGGCTAGTCATTTGTGTACTGCCTCCGGTTCTCTGCACTTGCACCCTCCCGGTGTGATGGAAGATGGAGGGTGGAAATCGGTTCTCATTTATCCTATTGGCTCGCTTAACCTTGCCGTCAGCCATCCGACACGACACGCGCGGGTTCAGCATCAAATCCATTAACTCCGTCGTGTTAAGCTTGCAGCTAGAGCTGTGCTATGACCGACTAAATAGGGTAAGTGTGAGTAATTGCATCTGCGTCTGAAGAGAATCAAACCGTCGACTCCTGGTCTACGATACCAGCGTTCTAGCCACTGAGTCATGAAGACAACTGGCAATTATAACCCTTTAATTCTGTCCTCAATCTAGTCTTGTACAGGAATCGGCTTTGGACGACTCCTCTAACTCACGTCTGATCACCACATAATCACCTTTCGCACTTTATCTTCACCTTCTGAGACTTTTAAGGTTGTGGTTAATTTGTTTCTGGTAATAATTTATAGCAACATATGTTCCTTGACGCAGTGCTAGATTACGCCTTAGTGGCGGAGAAAAACCTAAACTGACTACATTGCTATGCGAGTTGGCTAAGATACTATTCGCCGGACGAATTCGATCATTTGTAAGCGTTTACTTAAAAGATTTTTTAGAAGGAATTCACTTGTCACCAGCGCATGTGTGTAATTGTAGGGCTCGGCTACTTAACGACGTTCGCCTAAGTCCGAATCGGAGTTGAAATCTGCATGAGACTCTGGGCAGGAGTTCACATCCGACATCAGTTGTGCCCACATTTAATGCATAATTAGTCAATTGCAATCTTTATTTCTTGAATTAACATTTGTGTTTTGATAATCTTACATCTTGGCTTTATGTTAACCAACCGGGATGGAGGAAAAATATATGGAGTGAAGAAGCATGAAACTTAAATTTCTATGCCAGCTTAAGCGAAAATATGATGATCATCTGACTTAGAACAGCCTGCATTTTCTACCACATTTAATCACTTGATGAGTACAAATGTGGCTAACGTCAGTTTATTCGATTGGCTTTCATCTGATACAACCTTCTTTCTTAACGCCAAGGAAGAAACATACCACATTTATCATACTAATATTTTGTAATATGCTCCCAATGCCAGCACAAGCAAAAGCAAAATCCCGCTCATTTGATTTACCTTCAACATCTCACTCAATTCTTTACTTTCTCCTCTGTAAAACGAAAGCGCGAAACCACGCCAACGAACGATCATTTTACTGGAGTCGCAACAACTGCATAAAAACGGGTGGTCGTGTTCATCGATATTGGCAAATAAGTTGCCATTTTACAGTAGCAACTGATGATTTTTGGTAATCCTTTATGGCAACGTCAAGGCAGAAAACAAATAATAATAATAAAAAAGAATGTAATTGATTGAAGGCCTGATTTGCACCTATCCCTGTACCTTTTCCTAATGGGACCCTGCCTCTTACATGCATAGACCCCTCCACTCGATATGATATGTTCTCTATCCCCACCAGTAGTAACATCGCTCATTTCGAGTGGCAGGATAAGCAGAAGTGTGACATTGCCGTTTCCGCACATATGTGTCGATGCACACGCGTATATATATAATGCAGTCTAAGTGAATCACAGCGCACTCCCATTATATGCGACTCGTACATGTATCCATGCATGCACCACGATTAGGAGCACGGGAGAACACAACGCAAATATCATGCACCAAACTGACTTTGCTTTATAATTAGCAGAGGCATGCTAGACCATTTCAGATGAAGCCGGATCAATTCAAATCAGACTGGTGTGTTGATGTCACTGCTGCGGTGTAAACAGTAATACCAATCGTATCAGCTTGTGCCCGATGCAACAGCCTTTTAATTTCATGTCCACGACACCTCGTGAGACACACACTTGCATACAGCCACGGTGTTTAGCATCATGTTGCCTGTGCATGCGACAAATTTTCGCGTACCCTGGTGACCAAAAGTTGAACCCGTACTGCCTTGATGAAACGGATAAAATTCTTAGCGATTGTTCGAATGCACACATACGTCTTGACTTTGTGTGAATGTCTGAGCTCAGCTCTGTAAATTGTCGTGCTGCTTGCGCCATTCTGCTGATAGAGGATATAATAAATTAAGAGGTGCTAAAGGCGTGAGCAGAGTGGCGCAGTGGAAGCGTGGTGAGCCCATAATCCAGAGGTCCGTGGATCGGAACCACGCTCTGCTATTCCATTGGTTACCTATTCCTACGGTCGGATTCAGCTGCATCTCGCATCGTTGCTTTGCTTACCAGGTCTGGAAAGCCGATTCTTCAAGTGTTCAACTGCCAAGTCCCTCCAGCTCTCTTCCCTCACTTCTGCCATCTAGGTGGCAGCTTCTGATTGTATCGCAACGTGCACTTACTCAACATGCCGATTTCAATTGCAATCAACTTTGGTGCATCAGCTACCCACTAGCCATGCGGACGGGTAGGCGCGTGGTCAGCAGAGATGAACGAAGAGGTAAAAAGAGCTTATTGACTGGGAATTGGACACGCGCCGTCTAGGTGAAACTTGAGTTTGCTGAACACTAGCCCATCAATACGATATCACGCCACTCCGAGCCACCCATGCTGCATCATAATTCATCACCCTATTTCCACCTTCATCAACCTTACCCAAACGCATGCACATATCCTTCAAGCACCAGACCCAAGAATGTGGTCACTGCAAAAGCATACGCAATCAACTTACTATGATAGACTCCATGGTCACGAAGGTGGGCATGCATCTAGGCTACTATGATTGTGTCCTTCTTCCACCACTATGTCATGCGTCTTTAGCCTGTGATACAAGTCGCAGTTGCGTCGGTTGTCTACCAGCAGAGTAAGGAGGAGGAATGGGTGAGGTAAACAAGGGGACATGCGACGGAGATGGCGACTATCGCATCCATGACGAGAGGCATGCATAAGCACGTCGGTGAGAAGCTGCTTACGGTGCGTTGGCCATTGGCCTGTATAGTATTGGCTTTTAACCTGATGGCCCTAAGATCATGTACTTGTTCAGGTGCGTCTGCTTTGCAGCGCTTCATGCAATGGACACTCACCATTTAGTCAGTGTCTAGCCTCTCGCTTGGCGTCCCACTACCTAGCCGTGCGACAAATTTCGGTACACCATGGTAAATGTGCAATTAGCTAAATAGCACTTGATTGTGAGAAGTTAAGCTTCGACATTTTAAACGTGCAGTGGAAGACCACATCACGTCCTGCAGAAAGGTGGCTAGCATATCAGCATGACTTAGTTTCAACAAAGACATTCTCTGTACCTATTTATTAAGACATCTGCTGCATTGTTGAGTTAAGAAAAATATCTTAAGGCCAGCTGCATCAAACCACGTTGCATCACATCACACTAAATAAAGTAGTTTCGCATTGTTGACTGAAGTTGTGGTTACTCCTTTTCCCAGTTTGCATTGCCTACACCACGTACTATTAGTGAAAGCCGTCACTCGATCGACTTGTAATGCGATTTGATTTTAACGGGAATGCATTAGTATGTGAGCATTAAATTCACAGACACAGTCACTTAAAGAGATTTGATAAAAATGCCAAGAAAATTATACCATTTGGCTAATCAAATGGGGTTCTGTGGATAAAATACTTTAAACATTAAGCTATAGGGTGCTTTCGATCCAATGTGGATCTTATTTGACAATCTCAACTGATTTTTAGAATACATTCTGGAATATTTTGGTAGTTGACGCTTGATCCTGCACATAATTTTTAAAATGTGCACATTGCCCTTCGTTCCTTTCACTGCCCAGTGCAGATGAACTGAAACGTAATTGCTATTAGTTTACACCAAGAGAATGACCGTGTTTGGGGTTTGCCGCTTACAAAGCAGTAACAAACTTACTCACCGTCAGCATGCAAATTTCAATTTTTACCCAGGGTTTAGAGCCAGATCGATGCGTGGTAACCAGACAGTCCGCAATTGCATCAGCTCCCTTAAGTCGATATTTCATGCAGGTTTAAGCAGGACTCTAGAGTAGTGGAGGACCCAAATGGTGGCATTACACCAATTGACTGTTGCCTTTTTTTATTGCCGTGTAAATAAACAATCGTGCGCCTTTTCCATGACCGCACACTTAAAAGCGAATGAATGCAGTTCTTCTTACTCCATCTGGATCGTGGACGTCACCATTCAATTGACCAAGCAACTAAACAGAAATGCATTAAACTACCAGGCGCCGTGAGCATCCATGTTGACGGATGCGTGTTTTGGTGTAATTGGTTAGTTAAAAGGGCTACCATGACAGCTCACAACGCATGTTTGCAGGATAGAATTGGCAGCGTATCTTGAAGACAGGATGGAGCATTTCAAAGGTTCTGCATCATAATTCCTTTCTAATGGACGTGAATTCGCACACGTACTCCTAACCATAAAACACATTTATAATTAAATCTATTGACAAAAATTTCCTTGCCCTAATGCATTTTAAAAGTCTCGGACCTAAATTTGGATAAGTGGCAATTCAGGCATGCTGGAAACTTGTGTGCTTAGTTTGAAATGCAAATGCCATTTGGTGTGCTGTCAATCTGTCAAAAGTCTTGGATGAGTGTTGATTAGTCAGCCTTAACTTACGGTCCTCCTGCTCCCTATTGCCATCAATAAGGTTTTCTGGTGGATGGAAACAGAACTTGGCTCCATAGGTCCAGGTGCTCACTGCTTAAAATACACTTACGTTTTTACGCTGCACCTTCGAAGGAGTAGCTTGCACGAATAACCTAAGGAACAGGATTGAAGACATTCTCGCTTCTTCCATCGAGGCTTGCACATTGCAGTCCGTGCCACTTTAATACACTCTATGGCGCTGCTGGCATTCCAGCAACCCGAGAGCTCCACAAATCCGGACTTTAGCCACTTTCAAGTAAAAAAGTACTTATTACCACTTTACCTAATGAGTGTTCAACGAGCTGAAATGAGGCCACTAACGGAGAACAGCTGCAAAGATTGAAAAAAATATGAAATGCATACAGCGCTATGAACGCATGGCCATGCAAGACGCCAGCTAGGCAGGGGAACCTCAATAACCTTGAATAGGATTAGTTTTTTGTTTTAAGTGATGCCTATCGTGCACTAATAAACATCTTACGTTAACCTTGCCAGTTTCGTCGCAATCCTTCGCGCGCTTTAATTTGTACAACTATGACATTGCTTTGTTTTGGCCAGAATCCATGGCCGTTAACTTAAAAATACTGCATTGACCATCTTCTCGTTGTGGGGCAAATGTAGCTTTGTCCAGCAAACTACTGACCTATAACAATATAATCAGAGGTAAAGCATTTAAAAGAATAGATTGGCGCTAGCAATAACCACTTCTAATTTAATCGCCTTTTCTAAACAAGCTTTGGGTAACCTTACAATAAGCTTTTCCATTCTTCCTTGGTTTAGATATGTGTGATGAACGTTTTCATTTATAAGACTAACCACCTCACTGAAATAAATACGTTTATAAGGCGTCAGACGATAATTCCGTGTAGCACTCCCAAACCAGGGGAGCGAATTAGCCTTTTCGAATTCCTGATGTCAAGCGAAATCGTCTTTACCAATGATGAGCGATTGTTGAACTGTGTAGATTGAGGTTAGGGTAGTTTGCTCTCTTTGAATGCAATTTCGTAGTTTGATCCACACGATGATTAAGTATTGAATTCACCAGTGGCAGTTTAGAGAAGAACTTGTCATTGCGCATCCGTTGCGCTCACGCACGTAGACATGCCTGCACTGCTGACCTTTTTGATGATAGAATAGTAGATTATTCCGAAAGAACAGAATGTAAATGACTTTTCGGTTTGCATGAGCTACTTAACGAACCCTTCGCGATCACACAGGAAGTGTCTCATCAAACACTACTCCAGCCATTGTGAACGCGACGAAGGATGAGTTAAGGAAGATCGATTATCTTGTGTGCGCCATTCAGAAAAGGTGCAGCAAATCTAAATTTAACGTTCCCATGGGAGGGAATTACTATCCCATCCCTGATTGTCGAGCATATTTCCGTGCAAGTGTGCTATGCGAAGTGCTGGATGTAGACATTATAAGACGAATGGTCTATTGTGCTAAGTTGGAGCAAACAGTCCTAGTCCCTGTTGCAGGTTCTTAACAAGAGGGGTCGTGGCGCTGATTGTTTGTCTTGCCATACTTGAAGACCCCAATTATCGATGACGTCCGAAACACTACTGTCCACTTATTGCAGAACATTTCTAGATAGGAAATCATACATTCTTGCCTAGTTAATAGACAAAGCTTTGTCCACCCAATTTAAGTTTTGCACAAGGCGTGTACTTAGTACTATTACAAATCGCGATCATGGGAGTCAACAAATACTATTTTCTTTTGTAAGCTTTCGAGTAATGCTTAGATATTGTAGATGTCCAAATTTTTGAAGAAAGATAGCATTCTTCACAAGACATCCTTTCCGAAATGACGATTTGCAGTGACTTCATTTGCATTTGCGATGGTACAATGTGGTTAGTGTATGTTGAAAGCATCCCTTTTGGGTTCTCAATAAAGACCAATAAATGTTGGATCCTACGACCAGCCGGTTAGGATTTGACTTGCCTTTTCTGATCTGAACGTTTAAATACTACTCGTTTGATGGCTCAATCAAGCCAAGCATTCACAGCGAAATAGCCTAGTGGTACCTTAGCCAAAAGAATAATATATGGCCTCTGGTCTGACAAACCTGGTGACCCCCCAAGAATTTGACCTAAAATCACCATGGAGTCCTTTATAGCTTACTTTGTACAATCATAGAATTCATGGAATAGTGCGCCTGACCTGTTTGTAGGAATTCTGTAAGCATCAAGCAAGGCCGCAACGAATAAGGGATAGAACCGTTAAGTGTACTAATCATTTTACGGTGTCAATGCTTCAATCAATAAAGGATTTTAAGACATGGAAATTCATGTAGATTGGCAGGAATTGACTGAAACAAATTTACTTAGCTTATCTACTGTTCGAGCGGTAATAATGTTAAATACTTAGCAGGCTCTTCTGATGCGCACCTGAGCCTGACCTCAATGCGCCTGAAATAGTTGTTTCATTGGTACATCAGTGACCCGGAGTGAGGCAAAGCACCCTTGACTTCGCCTACATTATGACAGTTGAATACTTGAACTGGCACGTGGATCGGGTGAGACGGGCACCGCAAAAGCAAAAGAATTCATGATTGTTTTGCTGATGGAAAAAGAAGACAACGCTGATAGCTAAACGACAATGGTACTTTTTGGGTCTACAAAACCTTTGATGACGCAACCGAGTAGCGTCACCTACTCCTTTAACAGTACAAAAAGCAATGAGCAGAACACGGTGACAGCCTAATAGACCCGTCACTGTGCTCTCTAGCCCTTTGCAAAGTTTCGTGCCCTTGTATTTTGACGTGGCAATTTGGCTGATGTATCTGCAATCTTTGCTGTCATAATATGGGACCATGATGCTCCAGCTAGCAATTGTAGTTTTTACAAAGAAGACATGGCAAATAGCGGTTAAAAGATATGCAGATGTCTTAAATTTGGTAACCCTTTCCTTGGATTGCATTTACTGACAACTTGATGCTGATCCACACAGCGCTATCTGGAACGCCGGAAGACAGGGCAAATTAATCTTGGCACAATTATCTGTGGTGCAGGCAACCGCGGACAATTTTTGATTATTTGGACAAAAACGCTAAAATCGGGCCTCATGTTCATGCACGCCTTACGCACTTACTTCGTTTGCGCTGGCTGCGCTTCAAGCCTACCATTGTTTAATTAAAGCCGAGAATCAATCAGTCACTTACGTATGCATGCATGAATAAACTATCAGAGTGACTCACTAGGGCACAGGCTCGAGTTTGGTTTCCTCTCACATAATCATTGTCACTTCTTGGTCGACATCGCCAACGAAGAGCTGAACTCAAATGATAAGAAGCGAGAACTGTTGCTAACATTCACAATTACAATTTATGGACTAGCATTGTCAGATTCTTGCTGAACTGGACGTGCTCACCTCATAGCATGCCCATCTTGCAACCATCACTTGCGCCTACAGCCTCACCTTGCCAGCACTGCACAGTCCCTCACAGTTCCGCCGTGCTGTGCATTATTGCGCTCACTTTATCTGTCTCTTCTGGTGCTAATTTACACCAGCACTCGCCTCACCCTCTCTTCTCCTTCTCGTCACTTATTCACCTGCTGTCTATGCAGACCTACTCTTCCACTTCAGCACTTGGCTTTTGTACGCTTCCATGTTCACATACAGTGAGCTGATTAATGGACAAGAAATCACCTTACCGATCCGGTTTGGGCAGCACAGCCTGTGGTCTGAACCTGCGTGCGTTGCTTTTAGTGATGAAGTAGCAAATCAAATCCCCATTCTTCCGTTGTCTCTGTATCATTTTGTCACCGCCCAACGAAAACAGTGGTTTCGAAGATTGTTTTCCGCATTTCTTTCCACATTGGGACACGCGATACAAGCAAAACTGTAAACTTATTTCCATCGATCTTACATCTGGGCAAATATTTTGGAATTAAGGGGCATAAGTTTTACTAAACAGTAAAGTGTTTTAATGAGTATGAAAAGGAATGTGAGGATCCATTAACAGATTAAAGTATTTTAAGCTGAATATAATGTATACGCAAGTTCTTCGCGGCCATCCATGGATTGCGTCTTGGGTGATAATCGAGAATGTGGAAGATGGCGTTTATTGCAAGGTTTCCCTTGATGTTTCCTTAAACCGTTTTGTGGCATTGCGTCCACAATTGGATTAGGTGAGTTACATCTGGACTCCCTTGGTGACTTGGTTGCTAGGCGGCGACCTCATACAGAATCCTTCATCTTTCTTATTTGAAGGCAGAAATCTTAGCATGACGTTTTCCTTAGTCCAATACTACCCAATCGAATGCGTCAAAGAACCCATCCACTAGTCCGCAGAATTAAACTTGAAACGGTGGAGAGCAAAAATTCGTCATGGCATGCTGACGGGAAAATCGATCAGAGTGGCGCCATTTGAAATGTGCCCCACGTAGTTGGTAAGCGCGTTAAACCCACAGTCTTAAGGTCGCGAGCTCAGTCTCACTTTACATACTCTTTATCCTCTAAAGTACCAAATTTAGAAATTGCTGTTGCCATGTCGCGATGGACGAGTGGTTAAGGCGATGGACTCGAAATCCATTAGGGAATCCCCGCGCATACATACCCATTCCATGGGTATGTCTGCATGGTTGTAATGACCATAAATAACTATTCTCAATCAAACTTCTCAAAAACACATGCATATTCATTGAATCTCGCTAAACACAACCTGCCTTATTTAGGCCTCCATGGTAAGCCAAGTGTTCGACAAACGTACACCGCTTACCATCTGACCGGAAAAAAAACAAAACCAAATGCGCAAAAATCAGAACTGCCAGTACTTCATGTATACCAGTGCTGGGTGAAAGCACCAAAACAATTGATGGCCGCAAACAAGTAAAGCATGTGGAAAATCAAAAAGGAAGAGGGGACACAGTTGGTCCTAAGCCAGCGTTAAATCCCCATTCAACAGGCAGTGGCTGCGGCTTAATGCAAAAGACCACGCTTCGCAGTCAGACGTCACACCTCATCAAAGTAGATAAACAGCAAGTAAACAGTATGTACAAGTGGACTTTTCAGAGGTGCGTAAAATGTGCATTTATACGCACCTATGAATTGACGAGTTCCCTCCTCCATCTATCCACAATCTTCACACTCATTGACTTGGCCCTTTTTGCCTACCACGTCACAACGCGGGAGTCACGACACGGCACCGCTTGCACCCTACTTTGCAGACTTCCAACAGTATCGGCAAACAATCCATCAGCGAACGCTGGTTACCAGAACGACATATAGCAGTGGCACAGCCTTAACGAAACACCTGTCCTTTGCACTCGGAAGAAATATTGCTGGTATGCCGCTTCATTTGTTCTGTCATCTCCATTTCTCGCAGCATAACTAAATATTTGCATCCATCCATCACCTGCGCCAACAAATATTCCATCCGAAGAACATCCTCGTATCAGCAGGAGCACGCTGAGTATTCGAGAAGCAGTATCAATCAAGCCGACGGACAGACATTTAGTGTGATGATGAATAGACCTTGACCCAATGTCAAGTAAAATAACATAGAATAGGGTAGACTGCATTGATGACGAGTGAAATTGCCAACTGAATAAGACACCACATTCCGTACGGCCTTGCTGCTGATGCCGTCCAAGTACACACTGGACACATATATGCAGACGGGCAATCAACATTCCAAATACCAAAATGCATGTTGTTCGCACCGAATGTATGCAGCGGCATGCCAGTTTTGTTATGATGTATCGCAGAAAAGGCACAAACTAACAAAACAGTCCCAAGTTATCGCCTGCCGTGCTATACAGTGGTAAAAAAATGCAGCACGTGAGTAGAGAAACTGATTCCATCGCTCCCAACAACACCTAATCGTTACACTTTTGCATTAGTGAGAAACCAGCATTCGTCTCGCCGTGAATACAGTTGGCAAGAATGAAATCCGCACCTTTGAATGCATCCAAACCTTTTTACTGATTAGTTAAAATGTAAACCCAGGTCATATCTGATACACAAAATCAAGATTTGCCACTTACCCAGTTGGGCAGCCCCAAAAGGGCTGATGATATTGCTGTTGAATGTCCCTGTCGGCGATGTCCAGACACGCGGACCAACATAGGCACAAGCAGAGCTCTACGGAGAAGGCAGAGCAGAGTTGAGTCACCGCTCCAGTCCATGTGCCTGCGTGCACCAACCGTCGACGTGCCGTGGAGTACCGCCATCTTCCACCTTCCACACACACCGAACCCACTGTACTTGGAATGTTGGAAAAGTTTTTAAGACGTAGATACTTCCCCACCCCCTCTTCGAGCGCGAAGCACACACCAACAGCGGCACACTCAATCCACATGCAAACACCAAGCGCCACCGCTCACCCATCCAAGCAGTACACCACAATCGCACCACACGCCCAACCCGTCGTCAAGCCTCTCTCTAACCGGACGGAGAGAGAAATCCCAAGCCGTGTCCACTTCCTACCCTAACTTCCCCCGCCCCACCCTGTCCCTTCTCACTCCCTCCTCCTACTTACTCCTTTTCAATCCATCCTCGTCCTCAAGGCTAAGTCGCAGTAGTAATGGCAACAGCGCCACCACTCATCACCTATGCAGTCAGCAATAAATTAGCTACCACTCTTCCACACCAAAAACATTCCCGTACCTTCGAAAACAAAATATGCCGCAGTTGCCACCAGTGAGCTCTGGTCCATAGCGCTTCTATTCGTCGTCGCCATTGTAAGAGAGCGTCGCCTTCACTCCTTCACACATAAGAACGACAGGCCTCCCCCAGCCCTTCCCCTCCCTCCCTCTCCGCCGACCACCACCCAACCAACCACCCATGTCCCGCAAAGACAAAGAGATGCAGACATAGTAGCAATAGTAGTCCGTGTCGTCCATGCCCGCCAACATCTGCATTGCACAGCCGAGACCGAGACGCCGCCGCCACCACCGCGAATCACTCCACACAATCACCAAATCCTACTTCGCCATCACCGGAGTAAGTTTGTAGCATCTGCAAAGTGAAAAAAAAAAACAACCAATGTGTCGACCGACGTGAAAGCGGAAAAAGAACACGGATAACAAGATTTATAAATATGATGAATACTAGCAAGAAAATAATGAACGACGTTAAAACTCCTCTCAATAAAATCTACCGTCATTAGAAAGCGAACTAATTACAAATTACCAAAACAATCTTACTTTATCGCTCAAAGTGTCGTACAGCAAAAAGGTGGAAGTGAGTAGGCACTGCGGTTGGAAAACAAAACGTCCCAACAGTCACATTATGAGGCTTTTGCGTTCACTTTACCAAAATCACAAGCCTCTTCATCCAATTCGACCGCATTAATCAAAACTCATTCTTCATAAAATAACTAACCACTTGGAAACAGCCGAAACAATCTTACTTAATCGCAAGAAGGATTGTGTAGCGAAAAAACCAACGCGATTAGGCAATGAAAATGGAAAACGGAAAATCTTGACAGCAACTGCAGTTATTTTTGAAATGATTAGCCTAACATATAAATTGCTGAGGAAAGAAAAAGTGCAAGTACAAAAGCGTGCATGTAAGGGGTGTTTAATCGCAAGAAAGCACCAAGCAAGCAATTGCCAAGCACTCGGTAGGGTTATAACTCCTCCCAACAAAATTGCGCCTCAATAATAGAATTTCAACGCCAGTAAAAAAGCCCACGACCTCACAAACTGCCAAACAAGTCATAATTTATCACTTATAGTGCTATATAGCACAAATTGCACCTCAGTATACGTCTTAGCAGTCACATTAAGAGGTCCTTGCGTTTACTCCAGCAAGTATGTGTGCGAAAGGAGAAAATCGACATCTAAAGTACCTATTAACAACAAATCCACTAAAACTAACAAAAGCGTACCAAAGACTCACGAGACATCCAACTTCTGACAGCAAATAGGGGCCCATTAATCCGAAACAACGGTCACCAAAACCTGCAGCACTTACGCGAGCCGCGTACAAATCTGACCAATCATTTCAAAGTTCGTTCGGTAAAACAAACGAACTTTTGATTTTATGTATTTACGGTGATGTAACAATTGTTACAAACTTTACCAATTTCGTAATGTGCACAAGACTTGACTAACAGAAACACGGGTAAAACAATTTACCAGTTCACGAAAGCGCTGAGAGGTGGTAGATTGATTCGATCCGTGAAGACAGAGTTGAGGTTGCGGCACCAGTTCTCGAATGCCTACCAGCTTAGTACTACTCTTTAGCCCCTTTCTCCCAGTTAATAAGAGTGCCTGCAAAATGTCTTACTCGTGAGTTTCTTTCTCTTTCCTTTGCATGGAAATTCTGTGGCTGGCACCGCGGACTCTTGGCGCATTTCATACGCCACCGACAAGTTGTGATAACTGAAGCCGGAGGTTCCTTGATAGCAAGACCGAGGGAAACGCTTGGATTAGGGGACGGGCTATTGAATGCCTAAGCGTTTTGATTTGCTCTTAATCAAATTAAACGGGACCAATCTGGGTGGTGGTGGGGATGGCTGTGGTGATTTCAATACTTTAGGAGGCGACAATTTGGAAGGGTTTGGCGGGGGCATCAAAAGTAGGCAAGAGGGTGCAACGGTGGCTAAAATTTGGGCCTAGCGCCTGCGCCGTTGATAAGAGCATTAGCAGGGTGTTGACTAACAGCTGAGGAGCTGCAGCTGTCGTTGTAGGAAGGGTGAGATCATCGTGAGACGTAGAGAGGGGTCCTATGAGCATTGATGCGTCTCGATTCGGCTCAGAATTCAGCGGGTTTTAGAACAGATAATAAAATCTTACTTCCAAAGTGCCATAAAAGATAGAAGAAGCAATTAGCAGACTTACTGCCGGAGTTGCAGAGGAAGGCCGCACTACCTGTTCCATGACACGATCAAGAGCTGTGGTTCCGGTGTTGTTTATAAAATGGGGCATAATACCAGCCATATCCTCAGCTGCCTCGACTTTATCTTTATAGTAAGATTCTATGCGGCGTTCGTGGTCGCTCTTCCACGTTAGCTTGTTGGAACAAAAGATGGAGGAAAAGGGCTTTGCACCCATATGCAAACGCTTGTGACGTCGCAGCTTGCTCAGATACATCGAACCGCACTTGTAATACGAGCATTGGCATGCACCCGCGGAACGACTGCTTCTAGTGCATTCACCCTTGGTGTTGCCATTGGCGGCGCTTCCACCACGACTGCAGTTGCGAAGATGCTTAGTGATCAGTGAGATCACCATGCCAAGGCAAACTGTTTGGACGCTTATAGTATCTTAACATTAGCGAAAAAGGGAGATGAATTGAAAAATGCTTTAAATTGAGTTTGAATGAATGTGTTTCACCTCCTGTCTTCATTATTGCAAATTAACTGGATGACTGTTGATTTGAGGCCCAAACACATGCACACGCATATACATACAGGAAATTTAAGCTGCCGCTCGATGCATTGTTACTTTCACTTAGGTCCCCAGAAGTGCTACGTACACAGCACGCCTGGTTTAAAGTGTAACAAAAGACCCCTCTCTATCAACAGTCGCAGGATCCAAAACCACATTTTAAATTTCTGCTAGTACGCAGATGACATGGACACCACACACATCCTCGCCAGTTCACCATGGCCCTACCTCCATCATCGCATCTACAGCCTGCACTTTTAATCCCTAAGAGGTTAAGGGAAGTCAAGGCTATTCAACCTGTCACTGTGAGTTACAAATGCATCCTGGTGCCAGGCCGCAGTGGCAATACCTCTAAGAAACAGATTCCGCCCAGTTAGAGAGGATCCAGTGAGAAGCACCGTAGTGTAACGTTCACTTGCACATCACAAGAGACTAATAAAATCCCTCAGGCACACATATCCTTCTAAGTAGTCAAATACGTGAGCCATTCTTAAACAATTAGGCTCTACTCCCTTTTGTCGATGTTGTACCAGTATAGATACATAAACTAAATTGATGAATCTTCAGAGAACACGCAAAACTAAAACTTGCTTTAAATCTGCATCATAGATGCGGAAGAGCATGGTACATCTTTAGACCGAGATGTAAATGGACACTGTGAGCCAGAGTGTTAGTTGTCTCTGGCTTTTCTGCCTCCATGCCTTCTTGTCGGTGCTGCTGCTGGTATTTCTGTTTCATGGGATACCTTAGTAGATAATTAGGAAAGATGAAAGCTTTAGATCACCAACCGGTCCGTCTGAGGGATTGGATGAATTGAATAGGCGGTGATTTATTCGATGAGACCCGTTTTTACTTATCAACTGAGCCACGAAGACGCAGCCTTTGAATGGATTAAAGAAACATGAGTGTGTAGATTGTATACATAAACAATTTTTACAATCTTGTGGTGCAAACACCAACCATATGCACATGGTACAAAGTTCCAAGATCTCTGCAACTACGTCATATGCCAGTGCAAGCGTTCTGCATTACTGTCGAGGATAACAAGCAAATGGTGAGCCATCTGACCACACGCGACAAGGTAGAGAAGAGATTGGCCAATGGTGGATCATACAAGCCTAAGGCGAGTTGCATGCGTGTGCCCTTCTGCTTCCCCTAGGCTACCTCGAATGATTTTACCACCATCATCGCCACCTATGCCATTACATTGGTGGCCGGTTCTGTCTTCTCTGACTGCCTGCCTGCTTACCTTTCAGCTCGAAAGCACACACAGACCGAGATGACGCACACAGCACACTCACACGTATACGCGCGTGAGAGCTAACGAGGGAGTGTAGAAGCTAGCAGGGTGGGGTCAGAGCAGGAGCCCCAACCATAGTAAGACACCGAGGGAGTATGACCCATACATTGCTATGGTTCTGCACACGTAGAAAAGGAGATGTGGGCAGGAAATCAGGGGTGAGGGTGAGGCACGGGCATAGCTGTGCGTCACACAGCCATTAAGCTTCTTCCCAATGAGGATTGGCATTGCCCATCCACTGTACTACCTCCCACTTCCCCATCCTCATCGCCTCACACCCTATCATGCATGCCTGCCGCTGCTGCTACATACCAGTTAACTCATACACGGACACGAACCATCAACATGGACGGCGAGAACAGTTTGGCTTCACAGAAATACCACCCGAACTGTTCACGCCTTTGCGTGTGCAGACCTTTCTAGGCTAAGAAAGTTCCACCCAAAAGCCCTCTGGACTATCGTTGAAAAGGATCCGCTTATCGGGAAACCGGACAACGATCCATCATTATGTTCCTCTTCCCCCAAATACGCATGCCTGATGCAATGCAAAAAATGACTTTCTGTTCTCATGAATATGCACAGCAGAAGATCATTAGTAGAGTTACCCTCCCCCCGGCAACCCTTTCCCACTAACTCCCCTTCTTCCTTCCAGGGGAAGAAGAGGGATTAATACTAATGGCGCGGAATATGATTATTACTAGGGGGAGGGGGGGGGTAAGGCAGTCGACCAACTCACCAGACGGTGGTGCCGATCTGCCATTGACGCTTCGGTACAAATCGTCTGTGTTCGTCATTGTAAAATCGGTTACTGGAAGAGAGAAAAAACTCACCAACGGTGGACACAGCTGGTCCATTTCTTTTATGCAATCTGCGCTGATTTATAGACCAGTGGCCCTAGATTGGGCTGAAGGGGCTACTTTATTGCAGATCTTGATATAGTCGTGGTAGCAGGAGGAGCTGCTAATTATGACACAAGAGGTGACAAGCCCTATGACGGCCCTCTTACCACAGCGCCCTGAAGGACAACAGTATCAGCACTCCCAGCCGTGCAGGAGTACAGATAAACCGCTGAACTTGTTGTGCAAAGCGGATATTTAAAAAGGTCTCCCAAAGGTTAGCCAGGTCTCGTCTTCACAGGTCAATCCTCCACCGACCAAACGAAGCTCCATTAAGTCCTCTCGGTGCAGCATGGAATTAATTAGCCGCGAGGAGCGTTATAAGCCATATAAATGCTCCAGCTGCGGCCATCGTTCCAGCTGGAAATGGGACATCAACACGCACATTAGAGTGCGGGCTTTTGGTCACAACTGGTGGACATCAGCACTTCGTATCGATGAACTGAATCCATTTTACGGCATTAGTTCCGGCTCCTGCCAACAGGACTGGGAGGGGTACATCACACCATATAGGCGCTCTTTCTGTGGCCACCGATACGAACTCCTCTACATCACTGCAAAATTTTTAAATAGCACTAACAATATTATTTTGCTACCGTAATAGCAACTGAAAGTAGGATCGAAGAAAGTACGTGAAAACAATGCACGATAGAAAATGGAAGGTGATAATCTAAAGTAATGAGGAGGCTCAAGGCAAATAGACGACAGGGCCAGGGTCAATTGCTTTGTTGATCAACTACGGATGTCTCGCAACTGCGACTTGCATCACAGGCTAAAGACGCATGACATAGTGGTGGAAGAAGGACACAATCATAGTAGCCTAGATGCATGCCCACCTTCGTGACCATGGAGTCTATCATAGTAAGTTGATTGCGTATGCTTTTGCAGTGACCACATTCTTGGGTCTGGTGCTTGAAGGATATGTGCATGCGTTTGGGTAAGGTTGATGAAGGTGGAAATAGGGTGATGAATTATGATGCAACATGGGTGGCTCGGAGTGGCGCGATATCGTATTGATGGGCTAGTGTTCAGCAAACATTGCAAGCGGGGTGGCGCAGTGGTAGCGCACTGGGTTTACAACCCAGAGGTCCGTGGATCAAAACCACGCCCTGCGAGTTAATCGTTTACTTATTCACATGGTCGGGTATAGCTTCTTCTCGCATCGACGCCTCGTTTACCTGGCTTGCCAAAGCGATTCACCAAGTGTTCACCTGCCACTTCAATTTACTTCTCTATTCTTTTTGTTCCGCTGACCAGGCATCAGGGTCTGCCAGCATACTGGCATGCGCTCACTTAGCGTGTCCACCAACTAGGCACTATTCATGCGTTTGTGTTCATACATTTTTGTGATTGCATGTAGTGGCACAGGATGCCAATAAATAGCTGAGACCTTTAGTTTGGGCTTTACCGTTATGTCCGATCATGTGATAAGTAACTTTTTGACTGCGCAGCCTCTCAGTTAAGCCTTGGGACGCAACAAGTTAGTTGCTCGGGTACCGCGAACGGCTCTATACAGCCGCAAACTTCCTACTTTATGTAGTGATCCCATTGGTGTTGATTATCAGCACACCTGTCAGACGAGCAGACTCTAACGCGTTCCCGTAAGAGGCACGTAAACGTTGTGGACTGCATCCACATTGGCGTCGAATGTTGAAGCAGTATGCAAGAGCGCGCTGCTTAGTACCGTACAGAAGGGCTAAGCTACCCTTCGCATGGTTAGAAAGGCCATACCTCGAAACGTAACTATATCCTCCATAGACTGACTTGCTTTTAATGCAAGACCGATTTTAACCTTATCCCATCATGTAGCGACATTTTGTGCGCAATTCTTATTTGCACTACTTACAATTTTCAGCAATAACCTGCGATTTCGATTTTCTATGATTTCTTTTTGCGTTGCATGATTCATCGATGCCTACCGCAGTGCATCTCTTGATAACGATTCTTACAGCTCGAGAACAACACTAACCTCCACGCCATAAGATTTTGTAGTAAGCACAAGCAAGCGTCAGCAATGTTATCTTTACCGGCAAAGTATGTTTTTTTACCGTTGTGAGGTGTGGATGAATGATTGAGCCATTTTGAAGTAAAGAAACGTAAAGCGTGAAAATGCTTTGGCGTTTTACTTATATCTGCGCTTGCTTTCTCTTTAAACACAGACTCCTTTGAATTTACAGAAGTCATTGCATCGTTGCTCAACTTTTGTGTCGCCAGCGATTTGCACTAGTCTGAATAAGATATTGCAGCGCATATCAAGTGATGTATTCTGCGTACCCTAAGAAATGGCATTAAAAGAGCCCTCTAACTACTAGCCCCATTGTCATGAAAGAGCAGTGGATCCTTGCCAACGCTGCTAAATTCGTCTAGTTACTCATCATTGCCTGAATTTAGCTCCTTTAAAACTGCAATCAAATGTGAAGCATTTGGGAGAATGGATTCATGTTTGAAATGACGCCCCAATCAGGGCGCTTTTACTCAATAAACTTTGGATAACCTTACATCAAGCATGTCTGCTATCCTTCACTTTTGAATAAGTGTGGTGGAAGTTTTCCTTATTACGCTAACCGCTTTAGTGAGAGATGCACATTTATGAGGTGTCAAATGATAAAATCTGTGCAGTACTCTCAAACTACAGCAGCGAATTCGCCTTGTCAAATGCACTTTGTCTTTGCGGTAAAACATTAATGACAGTACATTGGTGAAGTTAATTGCGCCTCTATTAAGAAAAAGCGCAAAAGGTTTGTCCTATTCTTTGCACTTCCTTTAAAGATTACCCTCATTGGTCTTGTATGCTTAGGCCCAATTTTCAATGCTTTGAAATGTGTAAAATCATGCGGTCCGGAAAGCCGCTTATCACATTTTGATGTTAACTTAACATTTTCTTAGCATTGAGTTTACTGATGGGGATATCATGACGCACTATGCTTACTTCTATTTAGCTTTCGCAATTCGGCTTTGCTTGGCCTTTAAAGAACAACTTAGTAGTGCATCCTGTGCCACCATATGCAATCACAAAAATGCATGAATACAAGCGCATGAATAGAAAAAATAGAGAAGTAAATTGAAGTGGCAGGTGAACACTTGGTGAATTGCTTTGGCAAGCCAGGTAAACGATCATGTGAATAAGTAAACGATAAACTCGCGGGGCGTGGTTTTGATCCACGGACCTCTGGGTTGTAAACCCAGTGCGCTACCACTGCGCCACCCCGCTTGCAATGTCTGCATCTTCTAATTTAGTTGATGTCCTTCAGCAGGTTGGTGCAAGCAACATGACAAATCACCGATTTGGGCTTAAATAGTCACATCAAGTCGCGGCATGTATGTGTGCTCGAATGATTACTAAGTAACTGGTTGACGCGTAAGCAGTGAGGTAGCTGAGGTAGAGATAGATATGGATGCTGAGAGAGGAAAGAGGAGGCGGCGATAAATGTGGGTGTGTGCACGCGATACTGTGATGTGGTGCAGCGTAACACAGCATAGCACATCGCAGGGTGTTGAAACAGAGCAGATTAGCAGGAATTGCACTGGTATAGAACTATGTTAAACTGTCTCTGTGATGATATAGCGGTGCTGCATTCACCAACTAGCTAACTTAGGCAAGGTACAGTAGAGCGATTGCTCACTTCAGCTCCTGCCATCGACACAATGGCCAGGTTTCTCTGCATTCTATTATTAATCACTATGATGGCTTCCAATCCTCTAACTGCCAAACAGCACGGCAGGCTTTTTAATACCACAACCAAAAACGAGCCGTTGTGAAATCACCAGCTACACACATGCTGGAGATGGCAGGTTCATCTTTCCCATGGCAGGCCGGGCGCCATGTACCCAACCACCTGAGTTTGCTCTTTTAATTCTACTTGGAAGGCAGACGGCCGAAAATTAGAACAATTAACAGATCAGTTAGTAAAGAAGCGCAGGCATGAACACCCAAATCTGACGCAATATCCGAAGGCGTAAGCCGCAACTTGATTGGAATGGTAAAAAGGATAAAGTACCTCCCCTACGAAAGAAATAAGTTAGCTTTTGGGGAACAATGCGCACACTACACACAAATAAACTAGTGCTATCTCTGTTGTCATCATTCTTGATCATTTGAAATAAACTATTTTGTTTGTTAACGTCATTTTTGCGCCTCTCTTTGCACTAATGGGAGGATTTCTGTCAATAAACTTATAAATATTGCCATTCAACATGCAAAATTAGGTGGTGTGGACAACACCTAACGAGCTGGGTTGTGCGCTGAGGCAGTGTGACCATTTGAGACCTTAGTAGTCACTACCAGTGTGCCTACTTGCCTGTCAACATAAACTCCCTTAAGTTTTGAAATATAAATTGACCTGCCAACATTGGGTAATTATTTAAATTCGTTTTGTCTTTCATAGTAGCAACTATACAGATATAGAACCATACAGAAATGGAAGGAGCTACAAAAACTACCCGGTTGGAAAGAAGTACAAGACCGGGCTACGTGAGACTAGGTCTGCATGTTCTACCAGGCATTTGGGAAAAATTTTAAATGCGCAATGCTCATGCTTTATTCCTGCTTCTAAATTTTTATGGAGGAATGTCACAATCAGTGTTTGATTCTCACTTTGTAGTCATCTGGCAATCAGTAATAAAGTGCTTCTTGATACTCTGCCCACTTCTTGCTCTTCGCCACCGGTCTTCTGTTACAAAGCGCCCCTGGTCAACAGTAGTGCTCATGTAAATTGTGGTTACGAGAGTAAACAGATGAAGTTGATGCTACAGCTGCCAAAGTTATGTCGCTTTGACCATTTAGCTTATGTGTGCCTCGATGATTATGGTGCTGGCACCCACTTAAGCAACCGCTCGAGGAGTCTTTCGAATAGCCTTAAAGGCTTACTGTGGGTGATACACGAAGGCATTTGAAGGTATGATCAATATTCTTTGCTGCGGAGTGTCACTTAAGTAGACTTTCGTGCTTAAAGTGAATAAAATCACAAGCAATCAGTGTTATAGATGATTCGGTCTTTTGTGCGTTTGATGGATGGGCGTGTGGATGAGTTTGTGTAGAGATGGGGAGGCACGGCCTGGTGCCTCACTTCATATTTGGGAGTTGACAGTGCATCTACTGATCGAGCATCGTGCCCTCTTTCGTATCGTGAGAAGTCTTAAAAGCTGCTTATTCGGGATCAGCAAATGTTGCGGAGACTGTTGTAAAATCAAAGCAGAAGTCATCAGACCCCAAAACACCTACGGCTCATCCGAACCTCGTAGCCTGAGTTAGCCACCTCCGCTTGGTTGACCTATAACATATAGCTGCAAAGATAGGCATGATTAATTCAAAGCCAGTTGTGATTGAATAGCCGTGTATTATGCGTCATTTTCGGTGTAAATTGCTTTGAGAAGGACCTGTTATGACCCTGCGTTAAGCATCCTCGAATCTTTTTACATTTTTGCTTGTAAACTACTAGCTTTGTGGGCACTAGCAACCGTTAATCTTCGAAACCTCTACTTGCAAATGCGGCTGGGTTTGGAAAGCTGTCACTTTCTTCAATTTTGTCCTCCATTCTATAAATTCAAGGGTGGTCACTGATTTTCTCTCCTTCAACCACTCACATCTTTAATGTTATTGCGTATAAAACTTGTGAACACTTTAGAAACCTGTAGCATTCTGAGCCCACAAATGCGCAAAAAACCTGCCACACGTTTGTTTGCTTGACTGTTTGAGTCCCCTGATTTTGCCAAGGAAAGAAATCTAGTAGAGGTGGCTGGGTGGTAGGACTAAGCTTGACGTAGGGAGGAGAGAAGGAGAAAAGAGCAGAATTTTGAGACACCTTGTTGTACCTTTTGGCAAAACATTATTTCCTTTGGAAAATCTGACCCAAATCTCGTCTTAGTGTAATGTAGAATCGTTTTATGTTCAAATAAGCTCTGAATAATGCCGTCTCATGTAGGTTACTCTAAGCACACTATAGTGCCGTTTTATTGGCACGGAATACAGAATTAATACCTACTGGTAAAAGTCGATAGAGCGGTCACACCAATAGATGGCATCATGCGTGTTCCTTTTTGAGGCTGTCGTTAACGTCCGCTAATTCTGCCGTTAGGGCTTTAAGTCAAGGTACCTAAGACATCAGAAGGATAGACATGGATTGGTGTACTGCCAACTTTTCACTGTTTTTGTTATTACAGGTCATGTATTCATCCCGAAGATGGATCAGACATTTGTATTTGGGAGTGCATCGCCCTTCCATTATAGCGATGAAGTACACTTTGCCAATGCACACGTACCATTATATCCTGACATTACTTGGGCTGATTAAGTATGAAATGTTAGCATATATACCTTGCTTGCACCAGAGACCATTACAAAAGTTATTTTTGCTTTAAAACTATGTGATTAAGTCGCTTTTGTTGAGAGTGTAATTTGCTGAACAAGTGGATCAACCTTGGTAACCCAAAGGGGATGCGACATGCTTAACTCTACCAGATTTCCTACCACTGTCGTGTGTTGTGGTTCAACTCGATCTTTGTCAATTACCAAGCCGATATTGGTCGTGCTTTACTTACTCCATCCATCGCTGCGGACCCGGTGGTAGTTCAACGCAAGACCAACCTACAAGGCATTCTTGTGGTGCTCGTCAACGATGGCTGGGAGCACATTGTCCTGACCTGCGCATACACACCACTGTCCTTAACATTCCTGAGATGTTAGATTTTAATCCTATCACTACCTAGCTTCTTTCGAAACAAGCACAGCTCACTTGAACTTTTGACTAGTGTCGGCATAACATCGACGACGAAATCTTTGACCCAATCTCCCATTCCCTATAAATGATGCCCAGCAGCCTTTAGCGAGAAGTACACGTGTGTAGCTTTAGCACTGAATCCAATCATGTGCAAAAGACACCATATGCAATTATTCACGACACACCCTCATCTATGCTCCATGCTGTATGTCGCAGTTGCTTCTTGTCGGATTACCTGCCACTGCGTTTTCATGTGCAGGATGTTATCACCTAAAATGCATCACATTTGACTGAGATTTCAAGCTCTCTCTTCACTGGCTTTGTTTCGGTGAGTCAGTGCTAGTCCGTAGCATTAGAGCGAGTCTCTTTGTTCTAATGCGTGAAACTACCACCTTAAATATGTCATTACAAGGAGATGGGGTACCTCCACAGCAATCAACTGGAATCAATCAATTGCGTTGTTAGTTGCGGATACGTCCTTAAAAAACACCGACTTCTAATTCTTCAAAATCTACAACTTAACAGGCGGTTGCCTTTCAATCAACTCTGAAGTTTAGTTACATTCACTACCCTCTGCAATCGCGTATGATCCATAGAAGAAATATAGACGGTGCCTGAGCCGTTGCGTGATGAGACGGCGCCGATGATTGTTCCAAGCCGGGCGATGCCTACGCATTCGGCATAATAATGCATGGAGTCTTCTACCGAAAGAAACCACATGGAATGTGAGTTGCGTCAACGGAGGTGGAAACGTAAAAAATGTAGCACTTGATGCTTAAAGAGTAGAAATGAGAGACCTTACGCAATTCGCTTATGTAATGCCCTATTTTGCGATCACTGACACCGATACCATGGAAGATTGATGAGCAAAATTTACGTTTTGGTTGGTTATTAGGATTGGTCGGCAATTAAAGAAAAAAAATTAATCTTAGTGGATATAAAAGGAGGGAATGAGGTAGAAAAGAGAATGCCCAGTGAGAGGTCAATGTGTTATTTATTAATGTTGCGCCTTGTAGGAGAAGACCGTACATGAGAACCATCCTAAACCTACTTCGACTTTCTCTGACTCAGATTATGCTGTGGGCCATGCTTATGCAATTCTCGACTTGGTGATTTTTACAAATAAGTAATTTTCGGTAGCCGTAGCATCTGTCCATGAGAAACTAGATACCTTTCTTATTTCAAGGATGGAGAACGCCTTTTTCCATACTTAGGGCAAAGGTGAATGTCTTTGATGTATCCAGATGCATTGTGGAAAATGCGCCTATGCACAAACGCCAAAAGTTCGTGAAGAATTCACATTATATCACCCAGCTTCAATTGCCGACAGATCCACCCGCTGCTCAAAGCTTATTCTTTAAGAGCCATTTTGGAATTAGCCGCTCCTTACTGATTAAGACAACCACCCATCCCACAGCATTCGGTCTCAGGTCTAAGATGTGTGGTTTGTTCTTCTGCAAGCAATTTCCACGCCTTAACATCTTACCATACTAGTTCAACTCGCGACACAGAGGGATAGTCATGACTAGTCAAGGGCACAAAATCGACGCTCCACATGCTATGCCCATTCTCGGCTCAATGGTTTCGTAAAGGAATATGGAGTACAAAGTCATCAGTGCGCATTCTGCGTATCACCACTTAAATGAAAATCTTGGGTGGAGGACAAAGGAGGACAAGGGCATGAAATTGGCTCGGAATTCGCAGTGCAAATCAAGAAAGCTGTCATATTTTAGCAAGCTTTACTTAGGTGCCTACTCCAAGTTCTGATCAACTATGTGACTACAGCTTCCCTGCATTTAAATTACGAAAAAGGATGAGATTAGATCTAGTCAAGGCTTGAACTTTCACGTCAAGCGCACTGTAGGTGCTTTGCAGGCTCTCGTGTATTTACTTTATTCTCGATTGAAATTGATTGCTACGAACGTACAATGTACCGCGGGTGGTATAGGACCGACACCACGGGCCGAAGACGCTTCTTTAGTCAGCCGCAAAGTAGGTCTTTTTCGACTTTACGATGCGTATGTAAACATGTTTATGTATGATGCGGGCACAGATGCGCATGCCTATTTGTGGAATCTTCACGTCACTTTGATATTAGATAAACTTGCTTGCACAGCAAGTGGCCAAATCAACTGAATCTCGGTGTTTATCAGACACTTTGCAGCATCACTTTTCCGCCTATCAGAACGATTTTGGTGCCTTATTTTGCCTATTTTGATGTTTCAGCAAACATATACAAGTATTGTCCGATTTGCTTAGTGTGTCGTAGAACCCTCGGTTTGCTCTTATGGCACCAAAGAGGTGAGGGAACTTGCAAGATCAGCTTAACATTAACCATTTATGTCTGGCGCAAGTAACACAAGCACTTTCTTTTGATTCTCAAAACAGTCCGACGTCACAATGCATGCTGTATATGTTACATTAGGTTTGAAAACTATGATTCGCTCCTCATTCATACCATCAGGGAACATATTTTTGAGTAGGCGTCTGTTCAATTCCGATTGGATACAGTATGTGCTCTGCTACTCAGCCATGGATTTGGCGTTTCATGCAAACACCTCATAAATTCATGCTTTATTTCATCATACTGCAGTCCAAAGAAATGCAGATTCAGAAATACGCCTTCACTGCACAGAATGCTTTGCTGAATACCTTACATGGGAAGAGATGCAATATCACATGCGCTCACGCCATCTCTGTAGGTATTTGTTTATTTGGCTTAGTTTGCAGCTACTGTTTACAGTAACGCCTTGATTTCTTCTACTTTTCGGACCCTTGGTGCCGAATATTAGAGTAAAATGCGGTTGCATGCTATTTCGTTAGTAAAGTATGTAAGTCCCTAGCAGGTTGCATACCAGCTCTATACCTCCTCAAAACATCCGATAATATAGTGCAGAAAGAGTATTCGGTGACTAATATTTTACCGCGCAAAGAAGTCACGTCGACAGTGATTAAGGATGCATCTTACTATGCAAAACTAGTCAAACTTTACCATGTCAGTTACTAAAATATTTGCGGTTAATGACATGGCAAGAAGTATGACTAATAATCTGGCGTAGTTTTATAGACCACTGACCTTAATTAGCTGTGCATGCAAATGCAAAAGTGCTCAAATTGTTTTTATTTGTCTGCATTTTAGCAAACTCCAGCAAGCTGCTCAAGCCTTCCTTTCATGGGTCTTTCATCAAATCTGAGCTGTTTGATCAGAATTACACTTATAACAAAATGCCTTTTTGCATTTATTGTTGCTTCTTATTCTGATCATTGTTACATATGCGGTTGGATTTCTATATAAATGTAGATAATTGAGAAGCTTTTGCAAAGGAATGTATGCAACTGAAAAAGGTTGTTTGTAGACCAGGTATTGATAAGACAAATTTGTCAAAGGTGGTATGTTGAAAGGAGTTGCGGTTGCTTTTAGGCAATGCGGAGAAGAGAGGTAAAGCTAGCTGCACGCCTGCGTAAAAATGAGCAAAGTTCTGGTTCTTATAAAATAAGGTTTTTCGTTAACTTAAAAACAATTTTGAACATTTGCCAATTTACAGCACAGCAAGCTATTGTAAAATTTTTATTGCTGCCTCCATCTCTAAGCGTTGTCGTAAAGGCGAAGTGCAAAATGCATTGCATCATTGGCCGATACGCCTATCTGATGTCTGGCAGTTAAAATGATGCTGTAGGTTACCCCAACTACTTCAACACTTGGTAAACTTAGCTAAAAATTCACGGTATGCTACTATGAGTACAGAGGTGCTTCATTATTCCTAATGCCTGAATTGAAGCGAAGAATAGGCAGTGGATGATAGGCATCATATCTTGCCCGTTCAGCTTATTGACCTAATTACTTGGTGATGAAGATGAGCACTTTTCCCCCTCTGGGCATCGGCACCGTCAGTGATGTGGTGAGAGGAGTCAGCACAGTATCCACCACGATCGGTGACCTCACATTTGCAGGCCTGCCACAGATTTGGCGCTGTGCCACTGATACTACCTGGATCAGTTCTGCATTCTATTAATTGGTTTTCGAATTAATTTGTGCTTTCAAGTACAACAATAAGCTGGTGAACCGTCATAATCTGTGTCGTATTGGCAGCAAATATCCATGCTTTGTTTTAATGATAGCTGTTTAGGCTTCCATAAGGAGGAAATAATCATCCACAAAATTAGTGTGCGGTGTGATAATGTAATTAAGTATAAAGTTTAGCCAGCTTTTATGCTTCTAACGTCGTTAATATTTTTTAGAAGATTTTTTTGGGATATATTGTAGCGAACCGCAATCATTTATAATATTCGGACATGCCTTAACTGCACATATTTGCTTGTTGCCTGAAATTTGTCGAATTTATTTTCCTATTTACTACTCATTTCTTAAAAGGAGGTGGTAGTTTACCCCACTGCTGCGGTCAACGAGAAAGAGGGGACATGAGGAAGAGTGAGGATATTTTGTGTGGGGGTCAGCATAGAAGAGGAAGGAAACGCAATTTGAAATGACTCTTGTTACTGTCATCACATCCCGAGATTTCCCTTCCTTTAACAGTGCAGAACCATGGAAAAACCGTGATTGCAACCCAGCAGCACTTCTGTTACTTGATTTGCTTTAAGGTTCCTGTTTAACTTTAAATTTTTGTCATATTTGGCAGTATTCTTACCTACTTCATTTATTGCTTCCCATGGTTATCAGCCATTTATTCTCGGTTCACCGTAGCCTTGATATCCCTACAAAGAGGAGTGTGACACGGTGAAGTCAAAGGTTGATTTTTTGTAAGTTAATTAGCGCTGAAATTCTATCTTTAAACTCTTTCTGCAGTACCGCTGCGAAATCGTTAAAATTTGGATCACCTACAATTTGCCTCTTTTCGCCACATCATCACACTCAGTGCACACGTAGGCAACGACTTCTGCATGAAGGTGCAATATCGTTCCACCCCTGGTAGCGTCGCTTACTGTGGATCCACATTGCCATACTTTCTATCCTAACTCTGCCCACCACCTGCTACCTAGCTGACTCTGTTTTCATTTTGTTTTGGGTGGTGCGGATGCAAGCCGCTGTTATTAAGCGGTCATTCAAGCCTGCTACCTAAGCATTAATGGCTTACACTGCAAATGAAAACGGCGACACTAGAGCTGATTGTTCTGCTACCTCCGCGGTGCCTGTTAGTGAAATTATCTCTGTTGATGTGAATCGTCCGATTGAAGGAGAGGATTAGTAAAACTGAAGCTGGCAAAATGTTTCCTTTTTTCGTCACGAGACAGTCCAGCTTTTGCTGACTTATTAATGTCTGGTGTTACTGCAATCATTTGACGAACACCGACTTTAGCCATAAAAACGACAGTTAGAACTAGGATTGATCCGACTTGACCACTAATAATCAAAGTGTTCCTTTTTGGCATCAGGGCATTTAGTTCGGCTCCCAAATATAATTCAGCTTTTGGTAATTTGACCCAAAATCTCTACGCAAGCAAGTACATAGGAAACTCAGTAGGAAACATTATTTCCCATCGTTTACTAAGGTGTTGATTCGGTTGATGAATGCACCATTATTTTCATAAGCTGTTGAGAGTCAGAAGAGCATTAAAAGCAATGCCTAACGGACCGTTAGCGCATGTTCCAGCTGAAGGTTGCTGTTTCCTACATAGAGCCTCCATAATCTAGATGTGGATAGCATGGCATATATTACCTCAGCTGGTGTGGAAGCGTTTAAATTTTATTGAGTTGCATTACATCGACGGAAGTGAAGTGCACTTCAAAGTACCGTCTTTATTTAGTGCTCCGATCCTACTGCTAAATGTGCTGTGGATCGTCAAAAAGTGGAGTGCTACTGCTTGGCCTTAACAATAGCTTCAAATGGTGGCGAACGCATATCTTATAGGCTGTCGGGTGGATGGATTTGAGAAGGAAGGGTCGTGCTTAAGGAGAAAAAAACAAGATACTTCCAACTGCTTTGTACAAGGCATGTAGCCAGGAAGGCGGAAGGCGAGAAGGCTAAATGCAGCTTGAGTGAACTCACAGTCTTTTACTTCGCAGGGTGGTCCAAATTGTCGTGTTGCCAATTCAGCACGTGGTGCCATTAAATGGGTATGATGGCTAGTGCCGCGATTGGACAGCTACGTGGAGTTTAATGATATGGTGAACGAAATCGTCAGATGCGATAAAGGTTGTGATAGATGGCTATAACGTAGAATGGCTTCAAATAACATCTGCAAGTGCGTTCAAAGTCCTTTGCGTCTTATCTTGGCCTTATTGACAGGGAAGTAAAACTCCCCTCTAAATGTTGCCATTTGCCTTTAAACATAGTAGATTAAGGAATCGCCGGTCAAGAAATATTCTGAAAAGTCTTTGCATTTGCATTTTGAGGTGCAATGTCGAAGCTACTGAATAAATACTCAGTATAAGTTGTCTGGTTCCTAATTTCTCGTTGCCATACTTCCCACTTATTAATCCAATCCCATCATCTACCGTCTTCAGATAGTGCTACCGATGTCGTCATTTGACATCTGAATTGCCGATGTGGCGTGGAATTGTCACGGAAACCGTAAGAGAAATAGCCTGCTGCTACAGAAGTGTATTATCGAAGGTCTAAAGGGAGTTGCGGGACCTTGCATTACATCACGTCCTTTTTTGGTGACAAAGCACACATCAACCACCTCTTGATTTCCCATCCTAGCTTCATAAAATGGGTGTTCCACCAACTTATAGAGACATTGTTGAGCGAGCATGGTCGGATAATCCTGGACTAAGACCAACACTCAAGGAGCTGAATAAAGAAATTCAACCAATGACCAGTGAGAAATGGGCTTGCAATCGTATTTGATCCTCTCCTCAATCCCGCAATAAAAACATCCATTGTAGAGCACGGGCTCAAAATGATGGAGAACTACTCGAGTCGGTTGGAAGAAGAGGTGAAAACTCGAATGGATGAACTAGAGAAGGAGAAGAGGAAAAAAGAACTTTCCATCTGTCGTTTACTTCCTCCGCGAGTTTTCTGTCACATGATTCCTAGCCGGCAGTAGTGACTGTTAGGATTAAATATTTTGGCTTTGAATTGGTGTACAACCACGCAAAACAAAACAACAACTACTCTGCTTCTCCTACTTGCCTTGATGGCATTGCCTAAATCTTGATTTGCTAAGTAAGCAGGATTGCACTAAGGTTAAAGAAATGCGAGCTGTGAATCGGTCGTTTGTTCTGTTCAAATAGGATGGCGTTCCATCATGCAGAGCAAATAGTTGGTCGAGGTAGCAGGGTCTTACGCTCCGTCTCTTTGCTCATTAATCTAACCAACACCTGCGTCTCTCTCGCTGAAGCACTAGCACAGACCGAACAGAAGTTCCCCAAGTGCTAGCCAATTGACGCTGAATCTGCTAATTGTAGGCGGAGACGATAGAAAACACCTGCATGGTGACTTCAGGATTGCCGGTCCGCAATGGACGACGCCACGCAGCTGAGTTCGCTACGATGGCCCTCCACCTGCTCAGTGTTTGTGGCACCTTCACCATCGAGCACTTACTGCAGGTCCCCTTGAGGCTGCGCATCAATCTGCATAGCGGTTAGTTGGATTTGCATCTGATCCTGTCCCCTATCTAATCCATGCGTGCAAGGTGCGCATCAACTTGTTTTACTGTACTCCAACGGCGATTGAGAACTATCTCTGGCAAAAGAGCAAGCTAAGGCTGGAATTTTTAGCTGAATTTAGACTACAAATCGGATGTCCCTACTCCAGAGCCGTGCGGTTGCCTATGTGTAACATGGGCTAGTGCATTCTCACAGAGTCGCAGCTTCGCATTTGATCTTCTTCATGTATCATGTATCAGTTGCACAGGTAGCGAGTGCCGAGATGTATAAGCCATTTTAAAGCCCTAGTCTACTGGTATGCAGAATGATTTTAAATCATATTTTAATTGGGACTGCAAAATATGCGTCTTGTTGCAAGGCATTGGGGAAAGACTCTTTGTCCTTTTGCAGGCCCTTGTGTTGCCGGTGTCTTGGGACCTACAATGCCTCGTTTCTGCCTCTTTGGCAATACCGTTAATCAAGCACTAAAAATGGGGTTGTCTGGGATCGGTTAGTGGAATTCTCCTTTACCCGCTTTCCTATTGCCACCGTCTTATCGTAAAACGCATCTATTTTAGCCACTAGAACACACATCAGCGAGGAGACAAAAGGAATATTGGATGAACTCGGAGGCCGACATGTTGAATATCGCGGTTCAGTGGAATTCGGGGGTGGTGTGGAAACAACAAATTATTGGCTCACCAGTAGTGGCAACCTTCACAATCCTTTACCTCGGCCCCTCCATTAAAAGTGTGAGCATTATTATCTTCTAAGTAATGGATTCTTGCGAAATCGGTTTTGTATATTCCTGCTTGATTGTATTGTGTTTCTGAGTTGAAGTTCCTCTGGTGCTTTGTGGCGTGAACTGCATTCACTTGATGAAGCATTATATTAAACAGGTGATGAATGGACCTTTTCTGACCAGGACTCTTAAACGTTTTCATCGGCTTACCTGTGTAGTGCACTTTCCACTACAGTGTTGACATCAGCGCTCCAACGAATGCCAAAATCAACGCAATCGTGAGCCTGTGGTTGATGGTTTGATGATTTTCAAATGGCTTACGTGCATCATTCATCTTAATTCAATTAAAGTTTGATGAGAAAGTGCATCCTACACTACTTCCATGAGTTTGCAAAACAGCAAAATGTTCAACTGCCCGGATCACAAACAGTAGACTGACGCCAGCTCCATCACGAAAAGCTCATCCAAGTGTCTCATTTAAAGTAAAATTGGCGAAGAATGACGCGTTAGAAGAAAAGGGTAAAAAATAAGTAAATTTGGCTTTGGAAAATGTTAAGACAAACAAAATAGAGGGCGGATGAGCAACTAGCTCTGGCGTCGACAATAGTTAGGGTAGGTGGGTGCATGAGACTACATTTGCCAACAAATTTCAATGACCTCTCCTATTTGAGAGAATAAATGAAAAGGGCCAATCTAGCGTTAACATCTTTTAATAGATTATGAGATACAAATGTGATATTACTTGAATGATTGAGCACGGAAGTGGACACGAAACATGGATGATACACCATGTAGCCAGGACTAGTCCATCCTAATCTAAGTTCCTTTGTCTACCCTAGTGTCCCCACAATATGCAAGCGATGCTCCGCTAACAGTTGTGGTCCAGTACGCTTACTGCCTATTCCTTCTTTGCAACAAGAAATGCTGTCTTAACCACCTCTAACCTAATAAAATTGTTCTTCATTCCAAGAACCTACATCCCTTGATGGCCGACAATACTATCGTAGAGATGTCACGCTGACGATCAAGTCGCAGAAAAATTCTGCCTTTAGTGTAATAAAGAATTACACGTGTTAAAAGTGCATTTGCTACTTGTGCCTCTTAAGCGGATACCTTTGCTTTAGAACTACAGAAAGGCCTAGAACATTTCTGAACCTCGGCGGTGACGTCCAACTTTCTCGTTTGCTTTGCAACAAACCGTCATTTGTTTCCAATTCTTTGCAGGCAAGACTCAAAGCAAATATGCGGCACACACGAATGGAAAGCGAACTGAGTGCAGACATGAGTGCACAATAAATTGGATCAACGTAGATGTGAGAGTCAGAGCTAAACAGATTTATCATGGACATCTGCACCGTTTTTTGGCGAATGGAAATTGGGGAGCAAAGTGGGTCAGCAAGAGGTCAAACGATGTAAAATTTTAAACCAATTTTAAGGTTTCAAGATAGAATGGGCCAAGACAAACAGCTGACATTCTACCTATTAGTAGATCCATATTTATTCCTAAATCAAACAGCTAATGTCAACGGAAATAAATAAATAATTTAAAAATTTCGGTCAGTACGCTAACATTTTAGGTTCTCCCTCTGAGAAAAATAAGATTGTCCCAAAGCTGGAAATTGCTTTACGGAATACTATCTGTCATCGGCTACATCTGCGTAATCTTTTATGATGTCTTGCCGCTTCAAAGGAGCCTTTTAGGCCGCAGCAGACGTAGAGGTTGATTGTCTTCTCCAATTGAAACAGTGGCTTCCGGACGCATAATTGCAGGCTGATTTACGATTTGCTTAGGGTTGGTTGCCACAGATGGACCACCACTGGAAAACTGCACATGACTTTAAGTAAAGGCACATCTGTCTGGGCGACTGTCAATTTTGCTGACCCCGACAGGACAGACCAGCCGATTCTGATAATTTGGGGTAAAAATTGCTACGTTAAGGTACAGTTAGGAGCACCATACTTCATCTGATGGTGAGGATCAATCTTTTATGTACATTTATGTGGATATTAGAGATCTACAGCTAATCATCACAACAAAAATTTGCTTCCCGTTACCATTCTTAGTTAACACTTATTCATTTTCCATTAAAGTGTTTTTTCAGCTCTTATTTCCATCACCATATCTCGCCGATGTTAGTGCAAGGAGGCTGTTTGAAATGAAAGAGCTGCAAGTTTTAGACTGGCGTGGAATAATTCCAAAGCCACTGAATGTGTATACTTAAGGTCTACTTCAGCGTGCTTATTTCAAGATCACAGAGCTACTGTCAAGCAGCTTTATGCCAAAGTGGTGGCTCCAAAGAATGCCGATTGTAGAAATTTCCTAAAAAAACATATCTTTTATTTTTCTCAAACGCAGATGAATTTTCTATCTGATTGTGAGCACCCCTAGTCATTGAAGAAGGCTGCTTAAAGCACATGCATCACAGTGTTTGTCTTTGCATTGCAAAAGAGTAACCAGCTCCATGTTCTGCTATCATGCGGTGAACTCTATCGGTCAGTAACTGTAAAGTATTTGCATATATATTTGGAACTGAATTTCACTACGCTCACATGCATGGATGCATGAGTCCAAAAAGTGTACAAAGGCACTTTAAAATGCAGTGCGCAATGTTTTCATGGATAACTATAAAGATATGGCCATTTCTTGGCTGTTTATATGCTCAAAATAAAGCAAATCGCTGCGTCGCGCGAATTTACGCAAGTCGTTATTCATTTTTAAACATCCTGTATCCACCGCACACAGGCCGGTTGCAGCAATAATGGTAATGGGAAGATGAGGAGAGGAAGGCCTCATAATACTGCCACCAAGCACGTGCAACTCTGCTGCTAGCACGCATCTACTACTGCCGCTACTGCTCATTATAACAACTAACTCGAGAGCCGACGTTGGATGTGGCACCGCATTGCGTGCTTTTGAGTAATACGATAAATTTTTATATTCAAATTTTTGCATCTGGGATTTTTCTTTTATAATTCAAACCCTTATTTCAAATTTCCTCTTTGTTACCCTCTTTATCCTTTCTTTAAGCTTTATCCCATTCCTTACAATCTTACATATTCTTCTATCTCAAATTGTATTTTTCTCCCATTTTTATTATTGCATGGACGTCTTCCAATTTGTATCTCGTAGTCAATGCTTCGTCTTAAAATTGGAATCCTTTCTGGCTAATTAACGCGCTTTGAATTTGCTCTAATTCTTCTATGCGCGACTAGTAGTTTAGTGCTACTCTGGGGGTTTCTGCGCGGTCCTTGTGGTCGATATCATTTTTAGTCAAACAAGACTCCATTTGCATTATTTTTCCATTCGATAATCAGCCTTCCCTTTTTGTGGCTAAATTCTTGAGGCGTTGATTACTGGAATGGCTCGGATTCGCACTGGTGGCTTGGCATATGCAATTTAGCCATCCTCTGAGGCAGTCCTGCAGATGCATAAGACACAGATAATGCCTGTTTACAGGCGCAGCCATTCGGCTATCACTTGGCCTTATTCATGCGCATTAGCTGAATTTGTATGCACTAAGGATAATGTGAACCATTTTATTTCAATAGATACACCAGCTTTGCGACTCTACGTCCTTGTACCCATTTAACTTTGCATGGTGTTCTACCACCTAAATTTATGCCATATTTCATTATACTCAAGACCGGATTATGCTTGGAAGCACTCGGATGGTGGCCACTCAGTGTAGTAATGGTGTTGACTCTTAGGAAACAATTACCTCTGGAAATTCTCTACTTAACATTGTTGATCAGATGAAGTCTCTTACCTTCACATTTATCTTATTCTAACAAGTAACAATGACTAGATCTAGTGTTAAAAATCAACTCTATTCCTGCGGATTTGCAAATGATAAGATTTTAAAGCCTTTTATTAATAGCAGACATTGTCCTATACTATTTTAGATGGATAAAATCTCTGTAAATAAGAGTCTTAACGAATTGCACCTCAATTGCGGCATTTCACTTTAACCGCTGGTCTACGAATGCACTTTATTTGCTAATTCATCACGGCAAGATTTCAGCCTTCGGACATAAATTTGCTTCATTCTGCTCACTTGTGGCAGCCACCTCGCTTGTCATAGCTCGATTTGAAGTGGACGTTGGAACTTATTGCAATCAAAGATATAAGTCACAAATTATTTCATCCAATGCCTCTCTACCAGCGATATCTTTCTGCATGTAGATATTTAATCGTATCAGTCGGGTAGAAGCTCGCAACCATTCTTTGCGCCTGGATTCCAACCTGTCTTATCAGTACTGGAAGTTAGTACCTTAGCTTTATCTCCATATTTTTGATAAGATTTCGACACTTGCAGATGTTCATGACTTGTTTCAGGTTACAATATGCTGACTATAATAAAGAAAACTACTTACTGTTCATTTGTGATTTGAGAATTTTATTAAACAATGCCTACTGTGGAATCGAATAGGGCCAGCATCTTTTAATAAGCCTTACTAGCGAGATGTAAGATGTGCTCTCTCAATCCACTGCAATAAGAACGTTGACTTGCAGAATGTGACTTTACTAGAGGCAAACGAGACGCCTTCCGCGAAACAATACCAAAAAAACCCCAGCCAGAATTTGTCGATTCGCATGATAGACGTTTGCCACAAAGATTTCGCAGCAATTATTAATTTTAACTTTTATTTAAATGCAACAAAAGAGCGGGCATATCTACAGCTGTTAAATGAATGCAGCTGCTGACTTCCTCTCAGCAACTATGATTGCTGTTAAAGAAATTAAAGGCCTTTTAAGACTAAATTGCCTGAACTTGGTCGCATTTATGCAGCAGACGCAAAAAGCTAGTTTGTTAAGTCGGAATCGCACTAGACTCCGATGTTTGGTGACGACCGATGCAAACCCACTAGTAATCTTGAAGACCATGCAAGATGGCATTCTTGTTGTGATACGCTGATAAGCCCGGCAGCATAGCAGCTAATCCGTGGGGCTTCTCACTTTTTGATTATCCACGTAAGGATTTCTGCATGGTCAGATGCTTAGTTATGGAGCAGTGAGCACAGTATGGCAGTGTAAATATCTTCCAAAAAGCTCATCTTTAAATGGTAGGCTAATTTGCACGAACCGTGTCATCGATAGAAAGTAGATTCACTGGGATACAACTCACTCATAATATTGTGTTGAGAAGGTTAAACAGACAAGCACTGCAGTTAGAACAGAACCACATATATTAGCAAGCAATGTATAACGTTTTCTGCTTTGCCGAGCGCACTAGATGACTCGTTTAATTGGCCTTAGCGTTCCGCATTCACTAAGACGCGGCTGATTAAATCTGCACTTTTTACACTTAATGCATAATACTTGAGACATAGAAGTAGTCTGAGTCCACAGATATCATTAAATACGCTCTTCCTCTGCTTTGGATGCACGTTATGGCATTAAGGAAATGAGGAAATAAGGCCTTAATAAATAAGACTGGGTACAATCTGGCTTAAATAGGCTATCTTTGAAGATCCAAGGCATACTGACAATAATGACTGCTTTTACAGTCGTTAAAGCCTTTTAATCAATCGCTAACGAACATCAAGAGATATTTTGCGATGTCCACTTAATATGATGAGCTTTAATCCGACCAATTTGTCACTGTTTTGTGCCTCGCCTTATTAGCTGGCAATTGCACACGTAATTGCCATTACGAGCTCTTCGGAAATAACAGTTTGTGTACACTCATTAAGTTCCTTCGTTCATCCACCATCAGATTCTTTGCCTCCTATACGAGTGGTGCTTTTAGAGTTGCTGCAGCTTTTCAACTTTTAGCTTCAATTTATTTTCTCTTTTAGGGTGAGCTTTCTTTTCTGCACTTTGGATTGTATCGTTTTGGTAGCAAAAACGTCTGGCTGGTCTTACGCGTCAAATCGGCTTCGGCGATATTTTGCGCTTGTGCACCCAAGTTTGGCTGTGGCTGCGGGGGTGAATTAGGACTTGTCAGTGATGACAGCCCTTATGGCAGATTGTTAAGAGCACCAGCAATTTTAGGCTTTGTGCCAAAAGAGGTCTTTGGAACGCAATTTCTGCGCATTAGTGATTTCCATCGCGACAATTTGTCTAATTTTGTGGTGGCTTCTTCTTTATCATGCGCCCTGATGAGTTATGCTTTCTCATTAGACATTTCTTAGCTTTCTTCTCAATAGGAATTTTTTGAAAAGGGTGGCGAAAATATCTGCATCAGTAACAGTGAGGCTTTAATGTATCCACAGTTCAATTGGTCACTGTCGTCTAAGAATCATCACTTTTCATTAACTCATCAGTGCCTTCTTTACGGTTCTTTAAAATGCGCATCCTCTCTTCGTATATTTTCCTCACATCTGCCGGTCTTGTCTAAAAGCAAAATTTCTGGACAGGTAGAGTTTCTTTGACATTTCTTCAACGCGGATACGTTTCTTTTTGACTTAATGCTGATGGTCTTAACAAGTGGACACCCGAACCGATAAGTCACATGTGACATTTGGGCCACTCAATAAAGCATCACGCTGGATCAGGTGACTGAACATTCTCCTGTCTGGCGAGTTGCCTTCCCTGAGTTTTCCTTGAATGCCCTCGTGTGCTCCAGAAGTCTGGATTAGCTTCCAAGCTCATTTGGGTGTGGTGCTATTTTAATCCTCCTGCAATAGTGGGATAATGATCACATGCTGCCCATGGATTCAGACTAATCTATGTGTATCGCAGATACACTACCTCTTAGTGGGTTCGAGGTACTGAATTTACTTAGTTACGTCAGTCAGTTCAATCAGCACGGATCATGTCACTCAACATCATAGGGTTTGAGGTGTTTGTGATAGATGGCTATAACGTAGAATGGCTTCAAATAACATCTGCAAGTGCGTTCAAAGTCCTTTGCGTCTTATCTTGGCCTTATTGACAGGGAAGTAAAACTCCCCTCTAAATGTTGCCATTTGCCTTTAAACATAGTAGATTAAGGAATCGCCGGTCAAGAAATATTCTGAAAAGTCTTTGCATTTGCATTTTGAGGTGCAATGTCGAAGCTACTGAATAAATACTCAGTATAAGTTGTCTGGTTCCTAATTTCTCGTTGCCATACTTCCCACTTATTAATCCAATCCCATCATCTACCGTCTTCAGATAGTGCTACCGATGTCGTCATTTGACATCTGAATTGCCGATGTGGCGTGGAATTGTCACGGAAACCGTAAGAGAAATAGCCTGCTGCTACAGAAGTGTATTATCGAAGGTCTAAAGGGAGTTGCGGGACCTTGCATTACATCACGTCCTTTTTTGGTGACAAAGCACACATCAACCACCTCTTGATTTCCCATCCTAGCTTCATAAAATGGGTGTTCCACCAACTTATAGAGACATTGTTGAGCGAGCATGGTCGGATAATCCTGGACTAAGACCAACACTCAAGGAGCTGAATAAAGAAATTCAACCAATGACCAGTGAGAAATGGGCTTGCAATCGTATTTGATCCTCTCCTCAATCCCGCAATAAAAACATCCATTGTAGAGCACGGGCTCAAAATGATGGAGAACTACTCGAGTCGGTTGGAAGAAGAGGTGAAAACTCGAATGGATGAACTAGAGAAGGAGAAGAGGAAAAAAGAACTTTCCATCTGTCGTTTACTTCCTCCGCGAGTTTTCTGTCACATGATTCCTAGCCGGCAGTAGTGACTGTTAGGATTAAATATTTTGGCTTTGAATTGGTGTACAACCACGCAAAACAAAACAACAACTACTCTGCTTCTCCTACTTGCCTTGATGGCATTGCCTAAATCTTGATTTGCTAAGTAAGCAGGATTGCACTAAGGTTAAAGAAATGCGAGCTGTGAATCGGTCGTTTGTTCTGTTCAAATAGGATGGCGTTCCATCATGCAGAGCAAATAGTTGGTCGAGGTAGCAGGGTCTTACGCTCCGTCTCTTTGCTCATTAATCTAACCAACACCTGCGTCTCTCTCGCTGAAGCACTAGCACAGACCGAACAGAAGTTCCCCAAGTGCTAGCCAATTGACGCTGAATCTGCTAATTGTAGGCGGAGACGATAGAAAACACCTGCATGGTGACTTCAGGATTGCCGGTCCGCAATGGACGACGCCACGCAGCTGAGTTCGCTACGATGGCCCTCCACCTGCTCAGTGTTTGTGGCACCTTCACCATCGAGCACTTACTGCAGGTCCCCTTGAGGCTGCGCATCAATCTGCATAGCGGTTAGTTGGATTTGCATCTGATCCTGTCCCCTATCTAATCCATGCGTGCAAGGTGCGCATCAACTTGTTTTACTGTACTCCAACGGCGATTGAGAACTATCTCTGGCAAAAGAGCAAGCTAAGGCTGGAATTTTTAGCTGAATTTAGACTACAAATCGGATGTCCCTACTCCAGAGCCGTGCGGTTGCCTATGTGTAACATGGGCTAGTGCATTCTCACAGAGTCGCAGCTTCGCATTTGATCTTCTTCATGTATCATGTATCAGTTGCACAGGTAGCGAGTGCCGAGATGTATAAGCCATTTTAAAGCCCTAGTCTACTGGTATGCAGAATGATTTTAAATCATATTTTAATTGGGACTGCAAAATATGCGTCTTGTTGCAAGGCATTGGGGAAAGACTCTTTGTCCTTTTGCAGGCCCTTGTGTTGCCGGTGTCTTGGGACCTACAATGCCTCGTTTCTGCCTCTTTGGCAATACCGTTAATCAAGCACTAAAAATGGGGTTGTCTGGGATCGGTTAGTGGAATTCTCCTTTACCCGCTTTCCTATTGCCACCGTCTTATCGTAAAACGCATCTATTTTAGCCACTAGAACACACATCAGCGAGGAGACAAAAGGAATATTGGATGAACTCGGAGGCCGACATGTTGAATATCGCGGTTCAGTGGAATTCGGGGGTGGTGTGGAAACAACAAATTATTGGCTCACCAGTAGTGGCAACCTTCACAATCCTTTACCTCGGCCCCTCCATTAAAAGTGTGAGCATTATTATCTTCTAAGTAATGGATTCTTGCGAAATCGGTTTTGTATATTCCTGCTTGATTGTATTGTGTTTCTGAGTTGAAGTTCCTCTGGTGCTTTGTGGCGTGAACTGCATTCACTTGATGAAGCATTATATTAAACAGGTGATGAATGGACCTTTTCTGACCAGGACTCTTAAACGTTTTCATCGGCTTACCTGTGTAGTGCACTTTCCACTACAGTGTTGACATCAGCGCTCCAACGAATGCCAAAATCAACGCAATCGTGAGCCTGTGGTTGATGGTTTGATGATTTTCAAATGGCTTACGTGCATCATTCATCTTAATTCAATTAAAGTTTGATGAGAAAGTGCATCCTACACTACTTCCATGAGTTTGCAAAACAGCAAAATGTTCAACTGCCCGGATCACAAACAGTAGACTGACGCCAGCTCCATCACGAAAAGCTCATCCAAGTGTCTCATTTAAAGTAAAATTGGCGAAGAATGACGCGTTAGAAGAAAAGGGTAAAAAATAAGTAAATTTGGCTTTGGAAAATGTTAAGACAAACAAAATAGAGGGCGGATGAGCAACTAGCTCTGGCGTCGACAATAGTTAGGGTAGGTGGGTGCATGAGACTACATTTGCCAACAAATTTCAATGACCTCTCCTATTTGAGAGAATAAATGAAAAGGGCCAATCTAGCGTTAACATCTTTTAATAGATTATGAGATACAAATGTGATATTACTTGAATGATTGAGCACGGAAGTGGACACGAAACATGGATGATACACCATGTAGCCAGGACTAGTCCATCCTAATCTAAGTTCCTTTGTCTACCCTAGTGTCCCCACAATATGCAAGCGATGCTCCGCTAACAGTTGTGGTCCAGTACGCTTACTGCCTATTCCTTCTTTGCAACAAGAAATGCTGTCTTAACCACCTCTAACCTAATAAAATTGTTCTTCATTCCAAGAACCTACATCCCTTGATGGCCGACAATACTATCGTAGAGATGTCACGCTGACGATCAAGTCGCAGAAAAATTCTGCCTTTAGTGTAATAAAGAATTACACGTGTTAAAAGTGCATTTGCTACTTGTGCCTCTTAAGCGGATACCTTTGCTTTAGAACTACAGAAAGGCCTAGAACATTTCTGAACCTCGGCGGTGACGTCCAACTTTCTCGTTTGCTTTGCAACAAACCGTCATTTGTTTCCAATTCTTTGCAGGCAAGACTCAAAGCAAATATGCGGCACACACGAATGGAAAGCGAACTGAGTGCAGACATGAGTGCACAATAAATTGGATCAACGTAGATGTGAGAGTCAGAGCTAAACAGATTTATCATGGACATCTGCACCGTTTTTTGGCGAATGGAAATTGGGGAGCAAAGTGGGTCAGCAAGAGGTCAAACGATGTAAAATTTTAAACCAATTTTAAGGTTTCAAGATAGAATGGGCCAAGACAAACAGCTGACATTCTACCTATTAGTAGATCCATATTTATTCCTAAATCAAACAGCTAATGTCAACGGAAATAAATAAATAATTTAAAAATTTCGGTCAGTACGCTAACATTTTAGGTTCTCCCTCTGAGAAAAATAAGATTGTCCCAAAGCTGGAAATTGCTTTACGGAATACTATCTGTCATCGGCTACATCTGCGTAATCTTTTATGATGTCTTGCCGCTTCAAAGGAGCCTTTTAGGCCGCAGCAGACGTAGAGGTTGATTGTCTTCTCCAATTGAAACAGTGGCTTCCGGACGCATAATTGCAGGCTGATTTACGATTTGCTTAGGGTTGGTTGCCACAGATGGACCACCACTGGAAAACTGCACATGACTTTAAGTAAAGGCACATCTGTCTGGGCGACTGTCAATTTTGCTGACCCCGACAGGACAGACCAGCCGATTCTGATAATTTGGGGTAAAAATTGCTACGTTAAGGTACAGTTAGGAGCACCATACTTCATCTGATGGTGAGGATCAATCTTTTATGTACATTTATGTGGATATTAGAGATCTACAGCTAATCATCACAACAAAAATTTGCTTCCCGTTACCATTCTTAGTTAACACTTATTCATTTTCCATTAAAGTGTTTTTTCAGCTCTTATTTCCATCACCATATCTCGCCGATGTTAGTGCAAGGAGGCTGTTTGAAATGAAAGAGCTGCAAGTTTTAGACTGGCGTGGAATAATTCCAAAGCCACTGAATGTGTATACTTAAGGTCTACTTCAGCGTGCTTATTTCAAGATCACAGAGCTACTGTCAAGCAGCTTTATGCCAAAGTGGTGGCTCCAAAGAATGCCGATTGTAGAAATTTCCTAAAAAAACATATCTTTTATTTTTCTCAAACGCAGATGAATTTTCTATCTGATTGTGAGCACCCCTAGTCATTGAAGAAGGCTGCTTAAAGCACATGCATCACAGTGTTTGTCTTTGCATTGCAAAAGAGTAACCAGCTCCATGTTCTGCTATCATGCGGTGAACTCTATCGGTCAGTAACTGTAAAGTATTTGCATATATATTTGGAACTGAATTTCACTACGCTCACATGCATGGATGCATGAGTCCAAAAAGTGTACAAAGGCACTTTAAAATGCAGTGCGCAATGTTTTCATGGATAACTATAAAGATATGGCCATTTCTTGGCTGTTTATATGCTCAAAATAAAGCAAATCGCTGCGTCGCGCGAATTTACGCAAGTCGTTATTCATTTTTAAACATCCTGTATCCACCGCACACAGGCCGGTTGCAGCAATAATGGTAATGGGAAGATGAGGAGAGGAAGGCCTCATAATACTGCCACCAAGCACGTGCAACTCTGCTGCTAGCACGCATCTACTACTGCCGCTACTGCTCATTATAACAACTAACTCGAGAGCCGACGTTGGATGTGGCACCGCATTGCGTGCTTTTGAGTAATACGATAAATTTTTATATTCAAATTTTTGCATCTGGGATTTTTCTTTTATAATTCAAACCCTTATTTCAAATTTCCTCTTTGTTACCCTCTTTATCCTTTCTTTAAGCTTTATCCCATTCCTTACAATCTTACATATTCTTCTATCTCAAATTGTATTTTTCTCCCATTTTTATTATTGCATGGACGTCTTCCAATTTGTATCTCGTAGTCAATGCTTCGTCTTAAAATTGGAATCCTTTCTGGCTAATTAACGCGCTTTGAATTTGCTCTAATTCTTCTATGCGCGACTAGTAGTTTAGTGCTACTCTGGGGGTTTCTGCGCGGTCCTTGTGGTCGATATCATTTTTAGTCAAACAAGACTCCATTTGCATTATTTTTCCATTCGATAATCAGCCTTCCCTTTTTGTGGCTAAATTCTTGAGGCGTTGATTACTGGAATGGCTCGGATTCGCACTGGTGGCTTGGCATATGCAATTTAGCCATCCTCTGAGGCAGTCCTGCAGATGCATAAGACACAGATAATGCCTGTTTACAGGCGCAGCCATTCGGCTATCACTTGGCCTTATTCATGCGCATTAGCTGAATTTGTATGCACTAAGGATAATGTGAACCATTTTATTTCAATAGATACACCAGCTTTGCGACTCTACGTCCTTGTACCCATTTAACTTTGCATGGTGTTCTACCACCTAAATTTATGCCATATTTCATTATACTCAAGACCGGATTATGCTTGGAAGCACTCGGATGGTGGCCACTCAGTGTAGTAATGGTGTTGACTCTTAGGAAACAATTACCTCTGGAAATTCTCTACTTAACATTGTTGATCAGATGAAGTCTCTTACCTTCACATTTATCTTATTCTAACAAGTAACAATGACTAGATCTAGTGTTAAAAATCAACTCTATTCCTGCGGATTTGCAAATGATAAGATTTTAAAGCCTTTTATTAATAGCAGACATTGTCCTATACTATTTTAGATGGATAAAATCTCTGTAAATAAGAGTCTTAACGAATTGCACCTCAATTGCGGCATTTCACTTTAACCGCTGGTCTACGAATGCACTTTATTTGCTAATTCATCACGGCAAGATTTCAGCCTTCGGACATAAATTTGCTTCATTCTGCTCACTTGTGGCAGCCACCTCGCTTGTCATAGCTCGATTTGAAGTGGACGTTGGAACTTATTGCAATCAAAGATATAAGTCACAAATTATTTCATCCAATGCCTCTCTACCAGCGATATCTTTCTGCATGTAGATATTTAATCGTATCAGTCGGGTAGAAGCTCGCAACCATTCTTTGCGCCTGGATTCCAACCTGTCTTATCAGTACTGGAAGTTAGTACCTTAGCTTTATCTCCATATTTTTGATAAGATTTCGACACTTGCAGATGTTCATGACTTGTTTCAGGTTACAATATGCTGACTATAATAAAGAAAACTACTTACTGTTCATTTGTGATTTGAGAATTTTATTAAACAATGCCTACTGTGGAATCGAATAGGGCCAGCATCTTTTAATAAGCCTTACTAGCGAGATGTAAGATGTGCTCTCTCAATCCACTGCAATAAGAACGTTGACTTGCAGAATGTGACTTTACTAGAGGCAAACGAGACGCCTTCCGCGAAACAATACCAAAAAAACCCCAGCCAGAATTTGTCGATTCGCATGATAGACGTTTGCCACAAAGATTTCGCAGCAATTATTAATTTTAACTTTTATTTAAATGCAACAAAAGAGCGGGCATATCTACAGCTGTTAAATGAATGCAGCTGCTGACTTCCTCTCAGCAACTATGATTGCTGTTAAAGAAATTAAAGGCCTTTTAAGACTAAATTGCCTGAACTTGGTCGCATTTATGCAGCAGACGCAAAAAGCTAGTTTGTTAAGTCGGAATCGCACTAGACTCCGATGTTTGGTGACGACCGATGCAAACCCACTAGTAATCTTGAAGACCATGCAAGATGGCATTCTTGTTGTGATACGCTGATAAGCCCGGCAGCATAGCAGCTAATCCGTGGGGCTTCTCACTTTTTGATTATCCACGTAAGGATTTCTGCATGGTCAGATGCTTAGTTATGGAGCAGTGAGCACAGTATGGCAGTGTAAATATCTTCCAAAAAGCTCATCTTTAAATGGTAGGCTAATTTGCACGAACCGTGTCATCGATAGAAAGTAGATTCACTGGGATACAACTCACTCATAATATTGTGTTGAGAAGGTTAAACAGACAAGCACTGCAGTTAGAACAGAACCACATATATTAGCAAGCAATGTATAACGTTTTCTGCTTTGCCGAGCGCACTAGATGACTCGTTTAATTGGCCTTAGCGTTCCGCATTCACTAAGACGCGGCTGATTAAATCTGCACTTTTTACACTTAATGCATAATACTTGAGACATAGAAGTAGTCTGAGTCCACAGATATCATTAAATACGCTCTTCCTCTGCTTTGGATGCACGTTATGGCATTAAGGAAATGAGGAAATAAGGCCTTAATAAATAAGACTGGGTACAATCTGGCTTAAATAGGCTATCTTTGAAGATCCAAGGCATACTGACAATAATGACTGCTTTTACAGTCGTTAAAGCCTTTTAATCAATCGCTAACGAACATCAAGAGATATTTTGCGATGTCCACTTAATATGATGAGCTTTAATCCGACCAATTTGTCACTGTTTTGTGCCTCGCCTTATTAGCTGGCAATTGCACACGTAATTGCCATTACGAGCTCTTCGGAAATAACAGTTTGTGTACACTCATTAAGTTCCTTCGTTCATCCACCATCAGATTCTTTGCCTCCTATACGAGTGGTGCTTTTAGAGTTGCTGCAGCTTTTCAACTTTTAGCTTCAATTTATTTTCTCTTTTAGGGTGAGCTTTCTTTTCTGCACTTTGGATTGTATCGTTTTGGTAGCAAAAACGTCTGGCTGGTCTTACGCGTCAAATCGGCTTCGGCGATATTTTGCGCTTGTGCACCCAAGTTTGGCTGTGGCTGCGGGGGTGAATTAGGACTTGTCAGTGATGACAGCCCTTATGGCAGATTGTTAAGAGCACCAGCAATTTTAGGCTTTGTGCCAAAAGAGGTCTTTGGAACGCAATTTCTGCGCATTAGTGATTTCCATCGCGACAATTTGTCTAATTTTGTGGTGGCTTCTTCTTTATCATGCGCCCTGATGAGTTATGCTTTCTCATTAGACATTTCTTAGCTTTCTTCTCAATAGGAATTTTTTGAAAAGGGTGGCGAAAATATCTGCATCAGTAACAGTGAGGCTTTAATGTATCCACAGTTCAATTGGTCACTGTCGTCTAAGAATCATCACTTTTCATTAACTCATCAGTGCCTTCTTTACGGTTCTTTAAAATGCGCATCCTCTCTTCGTATATTTTCCTCACATCTGCCGGTCTTGTCTAAAAGCAAAATTTCTGGACAGGTAGAGTTTCTTTGACATTTCTTCAACGCGGATACGTTTCTTTTTGACTTAATGCTGATGGTCTTAACAAGTGGACACCCGAACCGATAAGTCACATGTGACATTTGGGCCACTCAATAAAGCATCACGCTGGATCAGGTGACTGAACATTCTCCTGTCTGGCGAGTTGCCTTCCCTGAGTTTTCCTTGAATGCCCTCGTGTGCTCCAGAAGTCTGGATTAGCTTCCAAGCTCATTTGGGTGTGGTGCTATTTTAATCCTCCTGCAATAGTGGGATAATGATCACATGCTGCCCATGGATTCAGACTAATCTATGTGTATCGCAGATACACTACCTCTTAGTGGGTTCGAGGTACTGAATTTACTTAGTTACGTCAGTCAGTTCAATCAGCACGGATCATGTCACTCAACATCATAGGGTTTGAGGTGTTTGCAAAAAGCCCACGACTGTACATCATTTCATTTCATTCTCATACATTGCCGACAAAGGTGTGGAAATTTAGAAACCCCATCAATAAGTGCTTTTGCTTCCAAAACTGCTGCCAAAACAATATGACCAAATAATTGCAAAATCTGCCGCATTGTTATTTTTCTGCATTCATCAATGTAGTTCTAGTGCTCTGTTTATGACTGAATAGGAAATTACACATCGTTTAGGGAGGTGCTGTGATAATAATGACTCAGTTACTATTACTCTAAGATAGCAATGGCCTGCATTACCGCTTGTAAGGGTGAACAAGAGAAGCAGAATAATCGGCATGAGACCATCATCAAATCAGTTGTGTAGCGTGATTCTAATTTCTTGTGGGCGCGATAGTTTCCTTTACCTTCTGGCCCAGCAATGACTCGCGCTCCTCTCGTGCTCCTCCCATGCAAGCACGCATGTCCAATCATCGGTTAATTAGGATACATCTCAGCATGAAGGCACCTAAAATTGGATTGATTTGCCGCACCACACAATTTACGTGACGTTGCAGCCAAAAATTAATCATGCTTAAGTAGGTAATGAAGGTACGCATGTGCCTTGTGGATTCTGCAGCCTAGGTTAATCCTCACATGTGATAATTTTTCTTGTATATCATTTTTGTTTAGAAATCAAATCAGTTACTTATTCCCAGTGCTATATTACCCCCAATACAATAAAAATGCTAACATTTTCACTTCAATTTCTTAACGCCTACCAGGATGAAATAGCGTCAGTATAGGTAAGTTTCTCCCTTTTCATCGCGCATAAGCTTACTAGCAAAACCTGCAGCTTAGCATCAAGGCGGCTTGCTGGATTGCACTGAAACACAAATAAATGATCATGTTAAATTTTCGTTTAGAAATACAGTGCATTCAAGATACCGATGTATTTCTTAATTGCACTCGACTATCGATCAAGTAATATTACCATGTCGCTGTCAATTGCTACCAAATCGACTGATAAAATTGGCGCTATGCGATACTAATTCTGCCTTGTTATGCCAGCTAAACAACGCTTGACCAATTTTGCACAATCAGATCGCCATGTACAAGACATGTAACGAAATTTTTGCTACCCACCAACGCATCGCAGCAGTAACTGCTCTTACTTTAGTAAGCTATCAGTTAAGATTAAGATGAAAAGCGAATTAATGTTGCTATTACTGCGACTTACAAGTTTTTGCTGACGCACTAGCATTCACCCACAATTTAAGCAAACAGTGCAAGGTAAGCATCTGGAAGGCAGAAGAGATCAAGGTATTTTAATAAGAAGACATTGTGAAACATGTCTGATGGACCAAGCAATACCTGCAGAAGTGATGAGAATACATGTGTTCTTGCGATGCCCTAAGCGTCAAAAATTCAGCGTAGCAATCTGTGCAGTGAAGGCGTATTTCTGAATTTCCCATCCTCGTAACTACAGTGTAGTTAAATAAAGCGTATATTTAGAGGGACTCTATATGAGACGCTAATGCTATGTTTGGGCAGAAGACCACACTAGATTCATCAGAGATCAATGGACCCAAACCAACAAGTATGTGTCCCTGTGAAATGGCGTAGGAGCAGATCAAGCTTTTCAAATGGGGTGTTGCATGCATAACACGTACTGTGATTCCAAGCTATTTACGAGACACGAAAGAAAGTAATTAGGGTGCGTTTTGTAAGTCTCACCTTTTTGCTGCAGTGAGAGCGTTCCGAGGTATTTGCAACGCCTTGAGCAATCTAGATAATCAAAATCGATGTTCATTAAAAAAACACAACAAACATACGCTGCTATTCACCTAAGTTGATTGCTTGTGTCACAAAGCCAAATCACGTGCATTATAACAGGTATTGTTCCACCCAACATGATTCAAGTATTCGTAGGCTGCTTCTAACTCTCTTTGCATTAACGCGAATACCTCTGCATATTAAAATGCTTCCACTTATGTATAAATTCATATTCACAATGTTTTATGTGCACATAAAGTGCATTTTAAAATCACAATCTATCCACCTTGCTGAAAGCGGTCCAGATGTATGAAGCATAGAATGATGCTTCTGAATGGCGCTGAGCACTAATTACGTGTGTAGATACCCATTTTAGTTAAGAAAAAGGCGAGTTGCGTGACTTCCTGCAACAAAGCCCACAGTGAATATAATGAGTGGGCAGAGAACTTTTTAGATCAGCCCTCAACCAGACATGTGATTACAACGCAGAGTAGTAGTCATCGCGTGTTTGGCCGAAACTTTGAGCAAAACAGACTTGTGGTTAATGTCCACTGTGATTAGCTTGCTTCTTCGTTATGCGTTTCGAATGATGAGCTCTTAATTGAGCTTAGTTCTTTTTTGTAAGGAATGAGAATACGCTTGCCAAAGAAGGCGTCTTAATGTACCGGGTATTTTAGGGGACTTTATTTTGGTACTTTCAAACCCATGCCTCATCGATGTTCTGCATTAAGGATAAATAAACTGTTCTCGGAGCTATATGAAATGTAAACAAATTTATAAGCTGTTGCTTTGAATGATCCAAAAGATAAAAGTCGAATTGCGTGAGATTTCGCAACAGAGCTTCTGATAAAGTTTAATGAGCACTCAATAGAAAACCCTGTATCTTTCCCAAAATCTCACGTGTAGTTGAAACGCAGAAGAGCAACAGCCGCGTATTTGGGTGCTCTTAGATCGATACAGGCATTATGTTTAAAATATACCCCTCAGCTGCTTCCGCATTATGTCCAGGAATGAAAAGTAATATTTTATTAAATGGTGTAGGAATAGAATAGCAGATTAACAACTTTTAATAGGACCATTTTTAAATGTTTAATTTAGCGTACCAGAACTGATGCCTCGATGCCATTTTATGAGCATGTTCCCAAAGCAAAAATACTAGGAACTGTCGCTTAGAAAATTAAAAACCTATGTTTGCGAAAGATGCCTATGACTATTCCGATAGCTCTCCACACTCTGTTTCTGCCCAGCAGTATGCTGTTTTAACAACGGCTGCAGCATGTTTCTATTAACTGATTGTGACCACTCATTTTTAGACTCGCGCCATACATTTTCGTTGGCAAGAATACGCGACTCGCCAGGCATAAAAGACCCTGAAATGTGGAAATGAATCCGGTGCTTCACTGTTCAGGGGACCCATAAATGCTTGCAATCGCGGATGAAATCGGGTAGCAGATGTGAATTTATTTGCTTGCAATGTTATTCATGCAAAAAATTACAAGCAAAGTGCTTTCCATCATGGGCCTCAAGATTCATTTTTGGCAAAAAGCATCGCTGTCTCACACCAGCTCAATGCTAACCTTTAGGATAGTCTGAAAGTCTACGTCGAAAGAGACTCTTCATGAACGGAACTCCAACCCGCATTCTTTGACTCTGGAAACCGGCGCTTTATCCATTACACTCACTGATTAATTAAATTCAATCGCAGACTCAGTTGTTTCCTACATCTTTCCACAGACAGCTAATCGCTAATGTCACTCAGTGTATTCACCTCTACCGGGAAAGGCGTTCGGTTTCATATGCAATCATGCTATAGGTCAGAGATCGCCGTGCACTTATCTGCTTCATAACTTATCTCAGCATTTTAGCAGAGACAGACAAAACTTGAAGGCTTTCTTAAAACCTGTGATGCGCCTGCCTTAGAGTTACGTAAAAATGAAGATGATGCAGAGGATTTGCACGATATGAAGTTTCTTCCGATGATGGGGCACGCCTATGCAGCTGGCATATACGGCTTACCATTTTTAGGGTCCGTAAAGCTGCCGCTATTAGAATGTAGGCATTTGTTGCTTGGTGAGTTCAAGCAAAAAAAGACGGAGGAGAAAGGCTGCAAATAAGCAGTTACGAGGTTAGATAAGAAGACAGGATGCCCACTGTGATGTTAATGCGTTGTTCGTTATCATTGTGCACCAACGGAGAAAACTATGCAAGGAAACCATCTTAAATTGACTTCGACTTCCACTAAAACAAGTCAAGCAATGAGCCGTGTATTTCTAGCGCCCAGCGTGGTACTTGTAGGAAAGTAGAGCGTCAGTCTTTTTGAAGATGGTCTTTGGAGCAGCCAACTAAACAAGTTCAGTGTGATTGTTGCTAGAAATACGTACAAATGAAGTCCTCTTTCGGTTGGTCTGTTAGCCCGTAGTTAGAAGACAGAAGGGATAATAGGGTGGAGAAAGGTGGCGTTTTTATAACAATGCAGGTTAGATTTTTCTTGACTTTTTTAGTGGCATTGTAATGTCGCTGCTAAGAGCTACGCTTCAACACCTCCATGCGTAGCGCTCTTGACAGATGATTAACTTTTGATGGTTATAGATCCAAACGCTCTTTCATACTTATTTTAAATATCGTTCAATAGATGTATAATTGGTTCATTGATAAAGATTTCCGTTGTCTCTACTCAGAGGCAATGAGAGGGTGGTTCTGACCAAGCGGGCTCATTGCACAGTGCAAACAAAAAATGGAGAATCCTTTGAATACTACTTCTGGAAGTCATGCTTAAAAGTTGGCCATTCCAGATTGAGCGAACTGGTTAACACGGAAATGCCACATCACTACTTGACTCACCTTCCTGTAGCGGTGTGTCACAGGTCTGCTGCTTCTCAATGGTGATTCTGCAAGGATATGCATGTTAGGCACGTTGGAGGGCTGGGAGCTTTAAATATTGCAGTTCCTGGACATGCTTGAACACCACGGTTTATTTTATCCTTCTGAAAGAAGGCGATAGGATTGAAACCCACGTGTCGGCTAAAAAATGGCTTGTGTAGGCCCATTAACGTCCAAAATTTGACAAATGTTTGCAGAAGATGCACATCTTACATTTCTACTCACTGCAGCCGCAGCTGGAACACTCTATCGCGCATCCACTAAAGAATTAAACATTCTAAGGACAAGTTATAAGCCTCTGTGTAGATTCAATTAGGCTGGAAATACGGGTATTGCAAGCAAAGCCCTACATTCTTTTAGTATTATTTCTGAGTGGATGAATGAGATAGGTTTTCCAGACCAAAATTTGTACCCCTTTACCCTAACTACTTTAACACGCAGGCCTTGTACGTTTGTAGTCATGTTGGTCCTTATATTTGGAGTCTTGTGCTTCCCTAGGGGCAAAGTTTTGTCCCAATTTTTAACGCATTCCAAATAGTTGCATATGCGCTGCCTTCCAGTTTCTGTTGAAATTTTGAAAGAGGACACCATTAGCATCGAAGCAGAGATATCCTCTAATTGCGTCAAATGTAAGAGAAGTAACTAGTCCAAGTGTGCTCCTTATGCATTATAGTGCAAGGTAGATTGAGGATTTGGTCCTTTCAGCTTCCGAATTTCAGCCGCTTATGCTGGTAAGCTAAGTGCCCTTTTAAAAATGAGAGAAATAGTTTATCTTTTAGAGAATAAGTACCGTTTTATAGCAATAGCCTATATTTTTTAGAACGGATTCACAGACCAGAAACATACCGCAAGCAGTACAATACCGAATATACCTTCACGAATAGAAGAGTATACTATGCATGCGACCGAAGGGATTTTAATGCATTGCCTAATCTTCTCAGGCAAATCCCATCTTTTTGGCAATTGGGTTGTGGCATTGCAGTAGGAAAAAAATAACAATACACTTCCGTATAGGTTTTCTTATCACCCTAGCATTGTATTATGCTTATTTAAATGACAACAAGAACGTCAGTGATTGCACGGGGTGGTAATTTCTGATCCTCATCACACTACGGGGTTACGCTACGTCGTACCGTGGTGGCTCACGAACTGGTAACGGCTGTAGTACACGCCGTGCTACTATTATACTTTATCGCATTTTTTGTCTACACTTCTCTTTATTTCACTCCCTGCTTTAAATCCATCGACCTTATTTACTGCACGTTTGCTACATTCCACACAATGAAGTAGATAGAAGCAAATATTTCAATCTGCTTAATTTTTCCGGATTGTTTCTTTAAATCCACATACACGCCTTGGCTGTACTCACAGTATCAGCAGCTGCAGGCAAATTTTACGCACAAATGTTAAAATGACACACTTATTCTTGTGGGGTTAAAATCAAAGTAGCTACAGACCTGATGGTCTCTTGCCTACTTCGTCGTCTAAAGTCAGTCAGCTTAAAGATTAATGATTTCGTCTTGACGAATTACGACGCAACTGATCTACCCTATTTTTTGGAAGGAACGAAGTTGGTTGTCACATCGCAACAAAATCAGATTTGATATCAAAATTAAGACTTTCTCACGGAAAAAGAAAGGTATTGATTAGCTTCAAGAGATTGAGAGTAGCTGATTCATTAGACAAACAGCAATATTCAATTTGTATAGGACTGGAAAAACAATGTTTGTCAACAGCATTTTATATGTGCTTTATTGATTACTGGACGGTAAGATGAAGCTGCAATTGAGAAAAGGAAGCGCAGCTGCAACTAATGTGATTCGTAACCAGGAAGGCACCGATCTAAAGATACCCAATAAACGAATACGAGCTGGTAGGCCGACATGCTGGCACAAATCTGTCATTGACATTTCCAAGTCTGGCTGTCGGATATGCATCAATGAATTGATCTCCTCTCACGCACTGTCTGCGGAGGCACAAATATCCCCTGGGACATCTGCTGCAACTCATTCCAAATGTATATGGCCTTTGCCCAATATAATTTCCCCTAAAGGAAAGCGAAAGTTTAGAAGAAGCAGTTAAGTTGTGTCTGTGAATAAGTGCAGACAAATCGTACTTACCCAGGCTTGTATTGACAGACAGTCAGATATTGTGGGTTGCTCCAATAAGGTCTGAGGCCATCGCATCTTCGCATGACGCAGCCTACTTGGTCGGAGTTTGCCCAAACAAGCTGTTCAAATTTAAATAGTGCTAGTAATGTTCCCCAACAAATTATTGACGCTAAGTTGCAAAAATTTGTTAGCGTGCCTGAGCGTTGCAGGAAACCAAGTATATTTAGAAAGACCTTCAGATCAGTGCCTAATTTGCGCGACACATTATTTTGCTTACCTGTGTATAGTGGCCACAAGCATGGCTGCATGTATTGTTAAAGAAATTGTAAAATTTTGTTTCGGCTTTCCATTGACAGACACTTTCAGTCAAATGCGGTATGAAGCCGCTGGTAAGTGCAAGATTTTGCCCAATTCCACGGAAGTACGGATAGAGTGACGGGTCAGGATGCTCAAAGCGGCAAAAAGAGGCCCAGTAAGCAGCCAGATTCTCCATTTCCGTTGAATATTACTAAGTAAATCGCAGATAAAGCATAAAATAGCGAAGCTAACATTTCTAACATAATAACTCAGCACGTTGACAACGATGGTGCCTTTGTTTGGGGATAAAAACAAAAGCCAAGTAGGCAATTCACTGCCACAAATTGGTGAGTCGTAAACATTACCATTAATAGCACATCACTAGCAGGAGGGAACACTTTTTCTCGCACTTCCAAGTGAGCCTCGAGAACGTGTGCCCGTTGAACAGCTGTGGTTAGCTGACACGATACAGCGGATATCAGGATGATAAGGCCTAATAGAGCTGAACACGCGTTTCATAGAGTGAGCACTTTAAGTTGTACAAAACCTGCAAAATTTTTGAATTCTCACTGCAATGTAACTCACCTATTGCGGATGACATTGAGGCGACTGTACAGAGAAATTAAGAGGCATCACACATATTTATGTGCGTGTCTGACCTCGTGATTCACGATTGCGGTGAGCATCGGTTTGACAAACCCTTCACTTTGAACTCTCCTACTTTGAAGTTTGGGTGCAATAGTGAGGTGACCGCTACCAGTGCTTACAAGACAGCGGATTCAAGAGCAATCACACGGACGATTTTGACAATCTATCTATTCGTCTGGACTTGATTTTTACAGCGAAATTAATGTTCCGATCTATACATTTCTATCGCATGTTCCACTGCATCGTTTTCAAATATTTCCCCCGAGTGAAGAAGCTAAAGCATAAATTTATTAGGAAAAATTAATGAACACCTCCGTTTACACTGTACGCGAATAAAGGTCGCCCACAGCTAAAGCATTAAAAGAGAACGATTATTGAGCAGTGACATTTTGTTGAAATAAATAAGCAGGGGGCATTCAAGAGCTGTATGTTTGATCGTAAAGCTTTATTCGCAGGGAATGCCTTATCCAGATCAAAATAAATGACTAGCATATATTTTGAGTTTCATCTATTGATTAATTGCTAGTCTACAAGCTGACGGCCTCACACCCTAAAGTGTCCTAGGGGTCCAGGACAAAAAGAATTTGCCCTTGATGCTTCATGGAAATAAATTGGATCCAGTTGCTCATCAAATAAGTATAAAGGTTTACTGAATGAAAAATAAGTTGACGAATCAGTTTCAGTTAAGGAATGGCAGCAAGGCTTGGATGAAATGGAATGGTAAGCAATAGAGTAATAGGATCCTCATCACATGCATCATGCCTTAGGGCACTCACTAACCACTAAGCTCAGAAGCTAGATTTTTACATGTACGATGTTCTTTTGCACTTCTAAAGTGAAAAATCAAATCTAACAGGTAAATTAGTGTGATAGTAGGAAATTGTGATTAATGAGATGGAGAGATTGAACGCCTACCATGTGCATTTTGCGCCCTGTTAAGGAGAGCTGCGTTTGAAAAGGCTGATTTCAGTGCTCGAAACCTAAAACGCAGACAACACTGAGCGCAAAGGGAATGCAGGAGGCTATAATGATGGCCAAAAGAAGTCCGAGCACCCCATGATTTGGCAGCAAATTGGTTGAAGTCTCCCATAGCGCTTGATCAAGCAGCATCTTCACTGTGTGACCTCGAGAAAATCATTAAGTGCAGCAACATCGCAGAAAAGCCTGCTTATTTCTTTTGTAATTTGGCAACTGGTAATGCATGGTACCAACAGTTCTGATGTCCCATCGTAACTGCCTAGCACGGACTGCCATCGTCTTCCCTGCATTTGCAACGCTGTAGATTAAAGCCTATAACAAGAATATGCAGACCTGCTTCCATGACAGCTCTAACAATTGCAGCCTAAAGTACTATCAGAATGTAAGTAGGTGGAGAAGAATTACTCACCAGTGATCTTGATAGTAAGGGTGTAAGGGCTGGTGAGGAGGCAAATGGTGATGGTAAGAATGTGGGCTACTAGACCAAGTCAACGTCCTGTAAATTAGGCGATAGTTTTTGGCTTTTGGCGCTTTGGTGTGGGATTCCACGAGCAGCAACACGAAGATGGTGTGTACGAGCGCGCTGTCTGCTGGCGCGAGCCTGCTGCTGGCAATGCCGTACTGAATTCACAAATGCAATGTTACACTTTACACCATCCATGGCAATAATGCATTCTCTCTGTGTTGCGCGTATGCAGCACGTGGTCAGTGCACATTAACAGATTGCATTCTATCATGGGGCGAAAAATGACAAGTTAAGCCTCGTCTTCAAAATTAAAGTGGATGTCAGGCGCTATCAGGCAAAAGGAACTGATATTTTGGTGCCATTACTCAGTAAAGTAAATGAAATACTGAGGCAGCGGCACTCAGTTTCGCAGCGACGGATCGATGGACTGCACAGCGAAACGAGTTGGCCTGATCAGTTCTTCAGGGTCTCACCTTATTTTTAACTAATCAAATAATGGTGGTCATTTGCCGGTCGTCATTGCAATTTGTGGCCATTTGGTGTTTGGCAATAATCAGGCGCTACTATATAATACGTCAGATGTTGCGCCATCAAGGTAAAAGTATGGTGTGAATCGCATCGATAAGCATCGAAACCAATTACGACAACAAAATTATTGCATAGTTGTATGTTTTATGCGTATGTGGTTTAGCTAGTACGCACGCCTTGCTACATAAAGTCGGGCACCAAAATTGATGTGCTTCCATGTTCAATGCTACAGTGTTAATTTTATGGAGACTAATTGCTTGACGAAATGCAAGGAACACTGCCCGGCTGATTTATTGGTTCTAGTATTCTTCCAAATGCGCTAAGAATGCAGTTTAATGATGAGCACATATTGAATTCTCGGTTGTCAGAACGGAAACCACAAGCGAGGCAGAATAATATTCGCTGGGTTAGTTAATTTAATGGGAGTCAAATTTTGGTACATTTTTCTGAACAGAATAGTCGAAACATGAGAATAAAGAGCATGCGTATGCAAGGTAATATGTCCTTTAAATGTGTCTCCATGAGCGCTAAACACATTTTGCTGCAACGATGCGGTGCCTGTTTTGTGCTGACATTTGCTATGTACTGTTAATCGTTTTCCGCTACATTTGACGGGCACAAGCTTGTTCAACTCCGCAAGATGAGTTAAGATGGAAGCTCATTCAAGTGCCCACTGATAGCGACTTATCTAAAAAATGCAAACTGAAGCAAATGGTTGCATGAAGCCAGCTTTCAACTAAATAAAACTTCTAAGAAACGTAATGGCATCTTACCAATTCTGCATTTCTCACCGCCTTCAGAATTGATGCTGTACATGCAATCTGTACCATGAAGGGAGCAATGACATTAACGAGATTGTGCGATCTTTCAAAAGTGCTCAAGAAGACCCTTTGCTCACTTGCCTTGATGAAATCGCAGTGGTCAAATTAATTTGCTAACAATCAAAGGAAATGCCGAGAGTTGTGCGCAGCAGTGCCGGTGGAATGGGTCTTTGATAGGACTTTTTAGCTTTACAGTCTTGAAACCCATGTTCGAAGTAAGAAACAGTTTGTGCTTCTCTACACAAACATCATGAGAACCTCACTTTCAACAATTTCCAATCGACACAAGAGGACAGTGAATGCATGTGAACGCAACTTGCAGAACGACAAACTCGCTTTGCCCCGGCTATGCAAAATTTCATCTGTTGACCTTAATTATATGCATAAATTGCGCAGCAGAATTCGATACTTTTGAAGCAAACTTCGGAAGCATCACGATGATTGTGTTCAATTATTTCTTTTAATAGCCAAAGATTAGCGAACTGACGATGATATAGTAAGAACAGTAACAAGCTATTTCTAAGAAGGGCAACTCTAACAAGACCAAACTGGAAGTAAAATTGCTCCAAAAAATCTTCGAGCTTAAGGGAATCAAATAAATCGCGGAGTAAAGCGGTTGCAATTAAGAGTGCACAAGTGATTTATCAGCCACTAACTGCTCTTTCTCGGTGTCATGCGCAGAAATAAAATTACAAGTCCTTAAAATCCTACATGCCTGCTTGTCTTTTCATCTTCCTGTCATTTTGCGGTCCACGCAGGACTACAAGTGCCCGATCCCGCGCATTCGCACCATAGATACTATTGTGCCTCATGCTTTAAACAGCAGTAGACTGTTGAGTCATTGCAAGTATCCACTGGAGAATTGTACCCGCTCCCTATTCAGCAGTGTACAGCAGATGCACATGACTTTGAGGCAGCGAGCAATGAAGGGAGGCTGAGCCATCGGGGTAGATAAGTGGTTTTGCGTTCCCTCGACCAGTATAGCCAGCCTGAGGCCCTCATTGTAAATCTGGGCCCTTCTATTAAAGCCACCGTTTTGTTCAATAGATCGTCGGATTGGAAGGCAGTCTGGTTGCCAAGCCGAATAGTCGTGCAAATCTGTAAGTTAGCAACAATAGTTAGTAAAATACCCCTGCATAAAGTCACCATTATTGCGAACTTATTCACAACAGTGCAGTAGTCAACCTTACCAGTAAAGATATTTTAGCATTAATTATGCCGTATAAGCGTAACTTATTGATTTCATCTTGCTTTCTACTCATTTTACCCATACAATTATACAAAAATCTTATTATCCGCTTTTGCCTCACATATGATACGGAGCCATGGTCTCGTGGTCATCTAGAAAAAATACCGAAATGGAGGATTTGAAACATGATTTCATGATATCCTTCTGTAAGTCGAACGGCTTTTTGCAATTGGTATGCTCATTAAATTGAAGTCCGTAATGTGAAAACTGCCCCGATAATTCATGGTTTTGAACGCACCTGACCCTGTCATAGGTCTTACAGCATTAAGAAACCCGTCTTTGTTTATCGTAACCGAAATTTAATTGGGACTAACAATTTTTTTCTAACAACAGATACGGTTCCTCTAACAGCCTCTGCTTGAGATGGTAGAAAGCGGCTAATTTAAAGCCCAGCTTTCCCAAAGGAAACAAATGGATAGGATGCATTCCATCTGCTGTTTAGCATAGTTCCATGGCTTTAAAATTTATATTTATAAATAAAAGGCTTAGCATAAAAGCAGCCGCTCAATTGCCTCCTAAGTCTTCTTATAATTTTGGTACTTTAACCATATATCAGTTTCTGAAAGTCACATCATGACCAGTATTGTCGAAAGGAATGGATGGGGTCGACAATTCTGCCGTCTTATTCCCCATACCACCTAAAACCCTGATATTTCGAGTTCCCCTAAGTAAAACATTCTCCTTAGGAACTGTTGCGTCTTTAACTTTGTCTGCCATTGCAAAATGATCCCTCTCATGCAAAACTTAAACGCGTGCATACAATTCACTTATACAAAACCATCTCTCTTAAACAGTCTAATTGGCATGTACATAGATAAATTGGCGGTTCTTCTGTGCTGTCAATTACCAAACATGAGCTCATTTGTAAGTAAAATTTATGCTGGACAAAAAGAGCTCTTAATACTTCTCTGTTCTGGCTTGTAAGACGATATCCAAGGTCTTCATTTGCTGCAATAGCTATTATTACAGCTATTACATCAACTTCCATATCGGTTCCTCCCAGTAAAAGTTTGAAGTCGTCCATGGTTAGCATTGGAGTTAGGACTCATTCCATCAATGCCATCGTCTATGCAACTTATTAAACAGGAAAGCCGTTTGATCTCCCCTTTGATTAATTGTAGTAACCTGTATGTAAATACGATTTTCCAGTATATGTGATGCCAAAAAAGAATGCGGTATTTGCCTTTTTCCTTGTTCGTATTATCGATAACATTCAGCAGAAAGGCTTTGTTGATATATTATTTGGCAGAAGCATAGGTTCCTACCGATCAGTTCCATTTCAAGGTTCTCCGCATCTATTATGTGATAAACTTTAAATACTTTCTGAATAAGGTGTAAATATTTCCTTTTGAATGAATTCTTTGCTATGGAGATTACTTGTATTTCTTTGCCAATTGATTCGATGAAGACTAGTCGTTGCATTCATTTCTACCGCCTTTTCGACGGAGAAGACATCATTTAACTCTTCGGATCATGGTAATATATCCCTGCTACATCTCTTTGGGAGGTCGTCATACTTAGAACGCCGATCATTGGCACTCAATTCTGCTATGAAGTTGTTTCAGCCGCGGCGAAATTCTGAATAGTTGCAGGACTTGGAAGATTTTATGGGGCATCAAATGCGCTAAGGCATAGATATCCTGCGATTTCGTTCCTACGCCTGCCAATTCGCCACAACGTCTCATGTACTGTGAAACTCGTAATGGATTTTGGACATAATGTTTCTTTAATCGTAATTGGTACCATTTAGCTCGATTCACTCCAAAATCGGAACATATGCAATCCATTTTTCCAACAGAATTTGTATAAGACGAACCGAATGGAATGAAGATGTGGTCTTCATGTGCAGTGCACATACAAGAAGATTTCGCAAATAATTTTATCCAATTCTCAATTGTTCTTGTATAGCGATCTTTTCTTCCAAAGCAAGTTATCGCAATCCTATTAATGGGGACTTCTGAATTTGTTTAATTATGTTCCGCAGCCATCCCAGGATGTTAGTAATCATGCATTCCCGGGACCAACCATTCTAGCTTTAGAGTTCGTCTACCGCCTGTCATTCTTGGATTGAGAGTTCTCGGTTGAAGCAGACTGCAAACAGTGGGATAGAGTTAGGTCAGTCTGCATAAGTGTTTTTTGCGCTTCTTCCATGGAGGAGATCTTCTTGAGAGCCCGACATGAATGAGATGGTGAACTCTGCTGGTTGATATTTAAGCTATGCTGCGACGCACCAGTGGTTCGACTTTAACCAATAAAATGCAATTATAATCCAATAGTCTGGTGACGAAATTCCTGACTGCTTAAAAGCAGTGGTCTTTTTAGCCAGTGGCAAACTTGTCAATATTCTTGTGAGGCAATCTGTGAATATTTTCTAAGTATTAGGTTGGTATTTCTATACAAAGCAGTTCTCTGTTATATAACTATATATTTCACGGCCATCTTGTACCAACGCATTTCCATAGTAGCATTTATTTTAACAGCTTCTTCAACTGAGAACTTATCGTATAACCCTTCGGCGCGAGTAATATTGCGAGCCCAAGTTCCTTTTCGCAAGTTATCATAAGTTTACGTTTAGCCGTATTTTTCTCATGCTGTGAATTCTTCGAAATTCCGCGATTCCTCAACAATCAGCACTCCTTGATGGTGGCGGCGTTTCCGCAATATAATAGAGTTCTTGCGGTTCTGTTCCCACAAGCACCAGCTGTCCCCTGCATTTCATGCATTGCAAAGTGCAAATTGGATTGGCAACATGCTGCTTCTTAGCCGGGTTTTGATACCAACCTTTTTGATCAATGCTGAAGTCTCCGGAAATTCTGCCAACTTTTCTGCTGGAATTTGTATGTGTGAAGGAAAAAAGCATACGTGCAAGATTACATGCAACACATAATTGCAGGGCGTTTTACACGGCATTTTTGTCTATTTGTACGCTACTGCGGCCTAACATTCTCTTGATCCAACGGCGGACTCCTCAACTTTTCCATTGGAACCATTCGCATTTGATGCAGGAGGTCCCTCAGCCAGCCTAGAAGATACGCTGCCTTCCGTTGCAAACACTGCGTCTTCCAGTCACAAGGTCTCCTCCACATCTTTCCGATCCTCGAATGGGATTTCTCTGCCGAGGTTGACGTCAAACGGCTCGATAGGTTGAGATCCATCTGCATCAACATCGTTTTCCCTTCTCCATCACTATTAGCAAACAAGTCGCGTTGAGAGGACGTCATGTATGGTTTCGAAAGCTTTGTTTCAAGCTTTTATGCTTTGAACTGAGGTACTTTATTGGCTATTTTTAGACCGACAACAAGCAAAAATAATCAATTCATCTCACGACTATGGCTTCCTTTGTTTTAGCAGCTTTCCATGCTAGTGACCTGCATCTGTACAGATTGACAAAAATAGTGCACTCATTGAAATGCTTGCTGTCTGGATAAGGAATAACTTGTTGGCTTTCCAGGCAAAAAATGTCTCAGTCAAACATTATTTTTCACTGGCCAGAATGTCTACATATAAAGGAGACGCTAGTAGCAAAAATGGCATTCTAGATCATTTTAAACATTAAAAAATGAAACTCTCGCACTAATTACTAAGCTTGAGCGAAAGAATGGCTCATATTTTGTTTTCTATAATAATTGCTTTGCACATTTATTGCTATTTCATTTCTCCATCTTGTTATTTTGATCCTAGTTTTGACGAGAAAAGGCAGAATTCAAGTAGATTATGTTGACGCAGCATAGATAAAAGACTTCATTTAGCTTTCAACTAGGTATATAGCACAATTTTGGCGTTAGCGGCTACTCTACTTTATGCTGATTTTGAAGCACAGGCTTCATTTTCACCTATGTGGTATAGGACACAAAACTCACATTCTAGTTAACGCATCTTGCCAATCGGGTCTCCATTCCAGCTGTCATATTCTGCTTATTTGCATGGACTGTACACAGACTGTACACAGACGTGCTCACGAACGAAAAAGTGGCATTAAGTTGCCTCCTGCCGGAACCTCAATAGGCAGCAACAATGGCATGACTACCATAATCTGCATATAAATACAGGATGGCGAAATATCCTTCTTCTTAGACGAGTGCATATTCACGTTTCATAGTGAAACCGCAATTGAAACAGGAGGAAAGGTGCTTATTGTTGCAAGTTTCCATAATGTTTGGTTTATATATCCTCTAAAAGAGCAAACGATGGACAGTGACAATGCGAGGAGTATAAGGCCGGCTGAAAAGCCAATTACGAGGTTATAATAAGTCGACGTGCTTGCCTTCATTCTCGAGGGTACAATAGGAGGAGAGGCTGAATAGGTGGGGTCTAGGATGGGCTGCAGTGGGAAAAAGAAACAGGAGACATGAGCACTTGCAAGGAAGAGGGCGAAAGCAGAAGAATAAGATGCGACCATTTTTGGTAAAGTATAGTGCAGTTTAATCTAAGCTCAGACTCACAATTGACAATTTATGGCTAATGAATGCCGTAAGGGTGCAAGTATGTAATAGGCAATAGACATGAACAATCAAAAATGAATGGAACTCACAAAAGTGGCATCGATTAAGACTGACTCGGGAGAAGAAGGAGATAGGCGGAACGTAAATTTCGCTTTGAAGGATGTCAAGTTGCGAAAACAAAATAGGGGATGGAGGAGGAACCAGTTCTGGTCTCACTAAAAGCAATAAATGGAGTTAGATACATGAATGTGCATATGCAAATCTGTAGTGGTTAGGCGGACAGACAAACAGGGTGTGGTGGGGCGCGATCGCGTATTGCGCAAGGCTCATTGTGATGGAAGGCCGTAAGGAGTAGGGAGCAAAGAATGGGACGCTTACAGTAGTGGCGCTGGAGTGGAACTTGAGAGAGAATTAGACGACACGAGGGTTGCATCTCGTTCCTTAGTCCAGAGGTGCCCTTGGTGCCTAGGCGTTTACGATGAATACTTATACCTGAAAGACAAAATTAGGAGCATCATTGACATCTAAGTCTTCCTCGTGGATTCCAAGTGGCAAATGAAGCATTATTAGAATGATGGAATGCAAGAGATCAATGAGGTTTACATAGTAGGATAGATAGTCGAGTTGGTCTGCCCAAATACGCCTTATCCAACCTAGCCTAGTCCAGCTCAGCTTACTGCAGTATGTCTACAGTGGTAAGGCGACAGTAGGCATATAGTTGTGATCCTGTACTTTTGCTACTTATTTCGCATCTGTAGCATGATTTATGAAGAGGCATAAAAACGACCAAAACACGAGTATGGTAAGGGGATCTGCAACTCACCCCTAAATGTAACTACGCAATTTGCAAATGTAGGTTGTCGGTGAGTGTTCCTGATTCTGTGCTTTCGAAAACGCTTGCTTCTAACCAGAGAGGAAAGTAGAGGTGGCTCGATCTCGCCGGCGCAAGCAAAGAAAAATAGTTGTTCTACTACAGAGCATAAAGGAGTTGGATTATATGGACGAAAAGGAAAAACGAGTTCGGGCAAATAATTTCATTTACACTTCCATCAAACCACTCATTTATACATCCGCTTATCTACATCCGCGCAACTGCTGTATATGTAGCCAATAGTTTTAAAATATAAATAAGCATTAATCTGAAGCACATAAACTGTCTTAACGGGCCCAATCAAGAATGCTACCATCTAAATCAACGTTTGGCTGTGGCGTGAAAATAAGGAAAAAGGAAAATAAAACAAATGGTCCGGTAAGAAAATAGAGAGGGGAACGTCATGACTCACCCTTAATTTTTACAATTTCTGCCTTTAATCCGAACTTTGGCTCTTTGGTTTTCTTTGGACGAGAAAGGGAGGATCGGTGAAGAAATAAAAGTCCGCATAGTACTAGGGCGAAACGTAGCGGAGGAGAGGCGTAAAAGACGAATTGGATAGTGGGAATAATAATAGTCCAGAGAATCGTGACCAGCAGCATGTCTAGCGCTAGTGTGCCAGAATTCTTTATCGTTGCATGCGTGGAATTGATCAGTGGCACGTGGTGCATGCAGAGTCGCATGGTCTATTGAGTGTCGTGTCTGTTGGCTTAGGGAACAATGGTACCGTTTTAACTTTATTTGGGATGTAGCATCAGAATTTATTTTTCCTTCGTACCCTTCCATCTCGGCTAAACACTCCTGACAGGAGAGATCGGGAGGCAGCACGTTCTTCTTTAAAATTTCCCAACTTCGTGTAGCACACAGTCAAGGCAACTTGGGTCGCCAACCGTTAACACGGTGTATATATCCAAAGTTGGCTCTTAACAAAGTTAGCTATGCAAAACAGTGCCATTTTTAGCGAAATAAGGGCTAAATTTCGGTGAAGAGCTTTGAGAATTACCCCTTAATATGACAAAATCAACCGTTTCTGATTCAACGCTTTTGCAAATGTTTGTTCTTTACTTTCCTGATCTCAGTTTTCCTTTTATTAGCTATCGTCTCTGCTCTCGAAACTTGTGTAAGGATGTTTTAAGAAAATTTGTCAAAAAACTTGCTGCAGACAAACGGATATCTACTACCGAATGCGCGAACCCGAAAGAGACGTTAAGACATAAACTTAAGTCGAAGTCAGGTTAGGGATGCTTGACTCACCTTAATTTTTTTGGAAATCCCACCCGTTCTCCATTACATTGGACTATTAACATCCTTCTAACAGCGGAAGGAAAGTTATTTACGAACAAAACAGAGGCAAACTGCTTATTTAAAGTAGAGCAGACAGAGGCGTTAAGAGTGAAGTGAACAGCGAGAAGGATAACAGCGTTAAGCATTGCAGCGAGTAGCATGTCTTGCGATACTGCGACAGAATTCTTTCTCGTTGCAAAGTACGTATAGCGAAGTAGACATACTTCGAGCCCATCGATTGGAATTAAAGAAGTCTATTAACCAATAAATAAGCATATGAGTAAGTTGGAAGCCATTGAGTGTGTAAATTTTCTCAATATCTTTGCATCCTCTTTACTTCTGGCGTAAAGTAGGCTGGAGTCTCGCAGAATGGTGGAAGAACTGCTTAGCGTTGACGATGAATTGATTCCAACATCAATTTGTTGGAACTTGTGACAGCCAGTGCTAGTGGTGCTAAAATACTCGCAATGCAGAGCTACCCCATAATCGCACTATGCAAAGGTGTTTTGCCATTGCGTCGGTCGCAGAATTGGCTATTAGTCCCACAAAAGTTGCATTAATTAATAAAACAATTAAATCCTCAAATTTATAACATCTTTGGTGAACTCACTCATTGTGCTGCACAGTAGGAGCTGTTAACTTTGACGATCAATTCGAAATCAGCAGCAAAAATGCTTCCATGACCTGTTAAATAAAACCGGCTAAGGCAGATAAAACTCTGAAACAATGTACACCAGTAGAAGAGGATTAAAGAAAGGAACCTACCTTAAGGCGAGAGGAGGAGAGAGAAGTGCCAGGAGCGCAGGCGTCGTCATCTCTGCTGCTAATCCACTAACGCAGCACGCAAAAGAAATTTACTGCCGATACAACAATGCGATAGGCCACGCGACACGCTGCGTGCAACACGTACCACTGATAAATTCCACACATGCAGCAGGGAAGAATTCTACCACATCAACACTAGACATGCCGTTGATCGCAATTCTCTTGACTATTATCGTTTCCACGACCTAGCACATCTTACATGCCTTTCTTATGCTTCGTTTCGCTCTAGCACTATGTGGCCTTTTATTTCTTCTCCACCTCTCCCTTCTCCGTCCGGAGAATGTCAGTGAGCCGAAGTATAAAGCAAAGATGGGAATCGTGTAAGCTGGAGGTGAGTCATGACATCTTCTTATCCACTTTCTTGCCGAATCATTTCTTTAATTTTTGCGCCATAGCAGAACGTTGATTTAGATGGCAGCGGTCTTGATTAGGCCCGTTAAGAGAGTTTTGTGCGCAACAGCAAGCATCGCAGCTTTAGAGTAGTACTAATTTATACTTAACAACGCAGCATGCAAAAGCCCTTATGGCCGACAAACAGATGCCAAAAGCAAATGTGAATATATTTGAGACCATGCGAACAAGTAAGCTTTTTGAGGAAGCGGAAATGCCATTATTTGCTTTCTGCATCTGCCAACAACAGCAAAACTAGGGACCTAATGAATTACCCACGATGGTAAAGTTTTGTTAATCTACTTCTACTTAGGCTGCAAAATATTTTGCTAGGCCTAATATCAGCGATCAAACCTGCCAACTCAATTGCATTTAATAGTTCTCTTTTTTAGTAACTGCAGGTAGTAATATGCAGATAAAATGCATTAATATAAAACTGCCAATACAGCAATTGTACATTGTCATCATTCGAAGAAGAGCCAATTTACTTACTGGACGACATTTTAAGGCAGCTTTCCGGATGGACCTTGCCAGACTCACCAATCCGGCACAACTCAATGGTGTTATTCAACAGCTCTCATTTAAGATGGCTTTGTGGAAGACATAATCCAATTGCAATTAATAAACTGAGTTTACATGGCTCCTTTACTGACTGTCAAGGAGTGGAGTCTTATTGTTCAAGACATCTTCTGAGGAGGACCCTTCCCTCCAATACACGTTAGAAAATGCTGACATTTTGAGTCAGTTCCACTTGCCAGTACGATCACCGTCCCGCATGGCTCATTCTCGAAAAATGAAAAGCGATAAAATGACGTCGTACATACAAGTGCCCTGCGTCATATCGATCTCCTAATGAGCTGACCAATACGCAGTGGCTTCGAAATAGTTTGTCTTATCGATCAACCGGTCAACGGATGGATTGGCGCAGATGAGTCATCAGTGGTTCGGACGTTGAGAGCAGATGCTTTCAAATTTAGTGATGTAAAGGACGATTTCTACTTTCGATCGGAATTGTACGCAAATGCTTGTTAAGTGCGTAACAGATCATACGAAGGGCTATGAAACCACACTCCGTGCTATGCCGTGCAAATAAGCGTTCACAAATTAAACTTGACGCTATTAGATACATAGGCATTTAAAGCGCATTTGCTTCTATCCGTGACCAAATAAAAATGAGATCAAGGTTCGCCTGCTACTGATGCCAAAATTTCCATTCCGACCCCCCTCATTATTGAGCCAGCGGTCATTTTTGCACCAAATGATTTTAAAAATAATCTGCGTGCATCATTCGTCTTAATTTAATTAAAGTTTGATGAGAAAGTGCATCCTTCACTAATTGTCTTCCATGAGTGTGCAAAACAGCAAAATTTTTGACTGCCTGAGTCATAACCAGTAGGCTGACACCAATTCCTTCACAAAAAGCTCATCCGTTTTTTGTAGGATCCAAGCATCTTATTTGAATTAAAATTGGCTAAGAATGACGCCTCGGAAAAATATCAAGACAGACAAAATGCAAGGTGGATGAGAGACTAGCTCTGGCATCGATAATATTTGAGGTAGTTGGGTGCATAAAACTACATCTACCAACAAGTTTCAACGATCTCTCTTATCTAAGAGATTGAATGAAAAGGGCTGCTCTAACCCTAACACCTTTTTGATAGAGTTTAAGATGCAAACGTAATATTACTTGGATGATTGATCACGGAAGTGGTCACGAAACATGAATGATAGACCATGTAGCCAGGACTAGACTATCCCAATCCAAATTTCTTTGTCTGCTCAGTGCCTCTACGATAGGCAGGCGATGCTCTGCATACAGTTGCAATCTAGTACGCTTGTTGCTTATCCCTGCTTTGCAATAAGAAATGCTGTCTTAACCGCCACTAACCAACTCCATTCATACAAACATCGTCGCCTCTCGAAGCGTTCCATTTGGACTTTGCCGCACAAACTCTGGCATATATGATGCAGCGGCACAGCTTAAAGTAACTCAAGCTGAGACAACGGCAACGGCAGCATTTTTCCACCTCAGTACTTCAGAATCGCCTATTTTAACCAGACGAGGATATGCAGCCTCTAATACCAGAAGTACCTCTTATGACGCAGGTAGGAAGCCGTCTCTTATCCTTTGCTGCAGGTTTGCCTTTCTGATCATCCGCCTTCATGCTCTGCTTTTAGTTATTCAACCATGCATGCTTAGCTACCTTCAGTTCAAAACAAGTAATTTTGTGCTTGTTTTCCCTCTATTTTGCCTCTTTTAAAATAAGCTTCTAGAAAATTTGGCTCCCTGTGTCCTCACCAGCAGTGCGTGTTCATGCCGTTGCTCAAATACTTACCCATCACCCTCAACAACCCGCTAATTATGGATCAATGATAGAGGACTCTGAAGGCTCTAAAATGTTCATCTATATTTCCCAAGGGCATAGTGAAATGCGCCTATTTACTCCTTTCGAGCCATTTGGGCGAGTGTTGAGTGTAAAGATATTTGTGATCAGAGTAACAAACCAGAGCATTGGTTTCGATGTGAACACACATTAGATTAATTGCTTGTTAATTTTTACGTTCTCAGGTAATTGCAGCGTGTTCACTCACAGCCTTTGTTAAGAGTGAAAATCCTTTGAGTGTGCAGAACGCGATACCTGCGATGGGCGGAGAAGTTGTGGGAAGGAAAGGATTAAAAGTTCAGCTGAAGTACTCCATCAGTATACCTATTTTTTGCTCCAGGCCCTAAACACTGCCATAGCTCCGGCCGGTGTGCTTTTAAGTATTTTCATTTTTCTCATAAAGGCCAATTTGAATTATGCATTTTAAGTATTGACACTGTGTATTGGACTGCCGATTAATTCTACAGCTCACTCTACTTAGTCCACATCAGTTTTGTTATATGATTCATAATCTTGAGGACAATTAATCTGTCGTATTAGTAGCATTTAAACCAATTTCATATTTTCATTTTGAAAACAGTTATACAGCCTTTTAGTGACCCACTATTATGTTGTAAGTTTCGCCTCTCAGTGTTTGCACGAATGGCATCAGTGTCCTCACCGAAGTTGTTGCCCTCAACTCCTACACCCTTGTTGTGCTACGCAGCTACCAGCTACCACCAAATTGGTGTATGCGTCTTAGCTCTCCACATTGCGAGTCACGCCTTACACAGGTTTTAAATGCCCCTCTTCGCTTGCTTCGGCTGGTGCAACGTTTTGTGTCTTCGATCGCATCGGCACAAGCATTCCCTCTCAGGATTCGAATTATTTACTTTTTTATGAGCCCTTTGCTCCTTGCAACATAATTCTTTTATAGTTACAGAGAAGTATAGCTCCACTGTAACAACCATTATGCTCATGCAAAATTGCAACATATTCGATAAATAAATATTTTACCACTCTACTGTCGTTTGATTTAAAGGAAGTACTTTACCAATTTTCCGGAATACAAATGGTCACCTGTGTCTGAGGAAATCATTCCTAAGTGCCCTTTAAATAAGGCTCTTTGAGGATATATTCATACTCTTCCTTAGCATAGATTTGCAAACTAAGCATGCGTGTGATCTGTTTGACGAACGGCATGCACGCTAGGAGAGAAATACGCGGTCTCTGCAACCTATTCTAAGTTAGCAGACCATGTAAGCATCACCTGCTTCGTATCTTCTGCAACTCTCATGCATTACATTGATAAGGCTTCCAATGGCTATATATGTCAGTGCACCTTCTTTTAAGGCCATAGTCGAACATACTCTGTCGCATATTTGCAGGTCAATTTAACAGTTCTTAAAAAATTCGGCTGCGCAGAATAACGGAAAAAGTTTACCATTTGACGAGGGTCATCGAACATTGTGCGATTTTTTAAGTGTAATAAAGTCACAATTAGTAATATTCCTCATTTCTGCATTGTTTTCTTGCCATTGCATTCAATTCGTACCATACTGGTTATCACCAGCGTTTGTCAGGAAATGGCGTCAAATTTTTGGTTGATGCCAATTTATTTGCCACATGTATAGCGCTCCCATCCTTCCAAAAATTCACAGTGGGCCATGGTAGGACGTTGAACGTTATGTAAACGATGTTTGGAAGCAGCGTAGCTATACGTCATTAGTCCACTATCTGACATGTTCTCCCTAAAGATATTCATTGAATGATGACAGCGACCATCCGATAGCGACTACTAAAATTGTTGAATCCCATGCTCACCATCCACTGACCCGTAGCCACTTTCATTGCATCGCCGTCTACGGCAAGTCACTTTGAACTATGGGGAGGAGGCAGCATTTCATTGCTCACAGTACGATCCGACTTAGGAGAAAGATTAACATGTAAGGAGAAGACCGTTCGACTGCTTCTTAGTGTGAGCCTGGGGGTGCATAAATGCGGATCCGTCATTTACTTGTCTGTCATCGAGGCCAGTGATACCTACAGCGCTTGCTTGCGGGTTATAATGACCCAAATTTACTTGTTTTTCGCAAAATTCTAGTTTTGCTAATTTGAAATTTATATCGAAACCGACTGCCTTTCACCCCACAAAGAAGTTATTTGCGCAAATCGAACGAGGAAGATGTTTGATGATTGGAACGTCCAAGAAATGTTCTTAAAATTTTTTTGTCCTTGTTTTAGTAATCTCGCGAGCAGCGCTTTTACTGAACCCCATCCAAACTTGACCCTTCTCACCAGATCCAGCGTCCAGTAAAAGGGGTATCTGTGCCTCTCTGCAAAATAGGGGGTTGCAATAAACTCATAGAAGGGATGATCCTTCACAGATCCACTGCTAACCAATCATCCGTGCACTTAAACCCAGCATCACCATCGCCTTTTGACACACCTCATTTTGGCCATAGGCTCTAAGTTTTGGTGTTTACTAATTGGAAGCGGGCGCAACTCGATTGTTCGGTAAAGGGATTTATTTATTTCCGCTGCCATATCATTAGGAGCATCAGAACTTGACTGTATTCTGTTGCTTTGGCTGCACTTTTATACTCATTGTCCACTACAATGGTCCAAATTTTGCCAAATCTAATTATGTAGGAGAAGGTGTGATTTCGTTAGAACTGTTTAAACTACAAGTAGGTGACTTCACTCGAAGTAGACAAATCATTATTAAAGAACGGAAAGACTGAGAGCAATACCAATTAAATCTAACTTTAAGATATACTAAAAACAATGCTATCTGCCATCGATTCGTTAGCAATTTTACAGCAAGTTATCGGGCAATGGCGAAGTTAGTGGGTAGAGGTGCAACATCAAGATGTGAGGAGATGTATGCATGCAGAGGTGGGGTCACGAAAGTCTCCTTCTTTAAAGCACAGCATTCCGCTGGTGATGGCAGGGGCTCGAGGGTAGGGGCGATGGCATGGCCTCTGTGCACGAAAGCAAAGAAGAGCGTTTGTGGCCTACCAAGCGAGTCAAATTTAGTTAGACTGAGGCTACTTTTTAATGGGAATAGGCGTACCAATCTAGCACGTGATTGCCAATTTACATGCAAAATACACCAGAGTACTTTTCCTCAACCTGATTCAATTCCATGATTTTAAAGGTCTCATAAAATTTGCACTGGAACTCTACTAGATAGGAAATCGAGCGTAAGCAACGTCAGTACGATGACACAACTATTGTGCGGAAGAAAGATATGATTGCTATGAAGTTTTACGGAGAAGCAAAAATAAAATTACGCAAATAAAATTCTATCTATACTCAAGGTTTGCAGGAGAAAGGAAAGCAGGGACAGCCCCAACTAAGACTAAGAATGCAATGATAAGTAATAAAGTAATGATGTCTAATAAGGGTAAAATACATTCGTTATGCTCTTAACGCATGGATCACCAGGCGAATCCTGTACCCAGACCACATACAATCTGCTGTACTGCTCATTAAATTCGGTTTCCGTAAAGCCCTTGGAAACTAGGAATCGCATATTTGCGACGTCAAGCTGAGAAAGGTGTATAGTAATTTACAATCCTTATCGTCTTTTACGAATTCGGCCAGCAAAAGCAGGCTACTTCACCTTACAACTTGGCATTTAACACTTTCCTAAAGACGAGCGATTACCTTGGAAGGAAATCCACGTTTAATAGACATGATATAAAGGATGCAATGATAAAGTTGATGGCATGAAGTTAAGGCAAGTCTGTCCACCTCAGGGGAGTCCCCAAAGATGTTCACAGGGATGAACCTGATGCCAAACGAATGTCAGCGGAAGCGTAGAGATATCAGATTGCAAACGATTATTCTAGTGAGCTAGGACAAAACCACAACGGTAAGCATGTGCAACCAACTGTAACAGCCGCTTTCATTTATGGGTTTGGCTGAGGCTGTCGTCCAGGACAAATCCGTCAGGTCAATGAGAGAACCCGATTTTAGGCTGCGCTAGTGACAATTGAAGCTAGAACTTCAATGTGCCACTTGATTTGGTAGTAAAGGTTCCAACAGAAGAGCAGTGCAGATGGTCAGTAGCTGTGCGACATCAAGTAGGCGAAGCGTCGCGTGGTCGCAGGAGGTTTAAAGCAGAGATGGGAAGGAAAGGAGGTAGAAATATGAACGAATAATTCAGCAACACTTTTCTTTAGGTATATTATCCCCAACTCTGTTGAAGAAAGAGCTTTGGCCTCCGATTCTTCACCATTTACCCGCGGACAATACTATCGTCTTGCAAATACGAAAGTTTTTTAATTAACACCGAGCTTGCTACCTTCGCGATCCTTTCCTGATTGTAAAATGCTGAAAATGAACTACCTCAGGCGACAAAAATGCCTAAAAAGGAAAAAAGAGATATTACTTAGATTAACGTTAATGCTCATGTCCATCATCACTTGCGCTGTGTTAAATTTGATACGTGCAGCATGAACTGCAGTTTGACAGGTGTTTCTATTTAAAAGAGGTTAAGCATGCTGCCTGCCATTGAATGCTAAAAAGTTCCAACAGTGTAGGCTTTTGCTTCTCATCCCTTTGAAAAAATGAAAATAATAAAGGCATTTAAGTGCTGCTTTAACAAGTATAAGAGAAAAAAGTCGAAGGAAGTGACGGTCGAAGTTAAAGGAAGTAATAAGAGGACTTGGTAAACGAGAGGATGGCAAGCGAACGAGGTTCTACGGAATGGAAGGAGTAGAGAAGGAAAGAAAACACAAGGCTTGGATTAGGATGCATTTAAGCAATTTGCAGATGCTAAAAATACCACTTTTGATTTGTCTGCATCATCACACTCAAGTCACACGAGTGGATGAATTTTCATTAAAAAATTTTGTGTGGGCAACTCAGGTTACAGGAACCTAACAAATGGAACTACTTGAAGGATACACAGCAGTTGCGACGATCAAGCCATGGTGACAATCGTCGCCGGAGTTGATGTCCAAGTGATCAGTGTGAGCGTCCTGGTTCGTCTTGATGGAAATAAACCCTTTGAAGGCCTGGTATATCGACACGGGTCGCTTGAGGCGGGTTTAATATAAAAGATGGGCTCTGTCTTGCATTATGCTAGCAAAGTTTGCATGAAAACGTTGTCAGCATTACGGCCATTTGGATTGTGGATTTCCTCAACCTCTCTCCATAATGTTGGCAAAGAAGCAGATTTCGTCGTCATAAAGGACCTTGAAACACTTTTTTCCAACCATGGAACAATCAAACCTGGCCCTATCACTCCTTGGTCACCAGGACTTGTATGCCCCGGTCTCTATAGCGTTTAAAGTTTTCCGAGAGTGATGAGACATTGAACTTTTAGTCCTTTCCTTCCCACAACTTCTCCGCCCATCGCAGGTATCGCGTTCTGCACACTCAAAGGATTTTCACTCTTAACAAAGGCTGTGAGTGAACACACTGCAATTACCTGAGAACGTAAAAATTAACAAGCAATTAATCTAATGTGTGTTCACATCGAAACCAATGCTCTGGTTTGTTACTCTGATCACAAATATCTTTACACTCAACACTCGCCCAAATGGCTCGAAAGGAGTAAATAGGCGCATTTCACTATGCCCTTGGGAAATATAGATGAACATTTTAGAGCCTTCAGAGTCCTCTATCATTGATCCATAATTAGCGGGTTGTTGAGGGTGATGGGTAAGTATTTGAGCAACGGCATGAACACGCACTGCTGGTGAGGACACAGGGAGCCAAATTTTCTAGAAGCTTATTTTAAAAGAGGCAAAATAGAGGGAAAACAAGCACAAAATTACTTGTTTTGAACTGAAGGTAGCTAAGCATGCATGGTTGAATAACTAAAAGCAGAGCATGAAGGCGGATGATCAGAAAGGCAAACCTGCAGCAAAGGATAAGAGACGGCTTCCTACCTGCGTCATAAGAGGTACTTCTGGTATTAGAGGCTGCATATCCTCGTCTGGTTAAAATAGGCGATTCTGAAGTACTGAGGTGGAAAAATGCTGCCGTTGCCGTTGTCTCAGCTTGAGTTACTTTAAGCTGTGCCGCTGCATCATATATGCCAGAGTTTGTGCGGCAAAGTCCAAATGGAACGCTTCGAGAGGCGACGATGTTTGTATGAATGGAGTTGGTTAGTGGCGGTTAAGACAGCATTTCTTATTGCAAAGCAGGGATAAGCAACAAGCGTACTAGATTGCAACTGTATGCAGAGCATCGCCTGCCTATCGTAGAGGCACTGAGCAGACAAAGAAATTTGGATTGGGATAGTCTAGTCCTGGCTACATGGTCTATCATTCATGTTTCGTGACCACTTCCGTGATCAATCATCCAAGTAATATTACGTTTGCATCTTAAACTCTATCAAAAAGGTGTTAGGGTTAGAGCAGCCCTTTTCATTCAATCTCTTAGATAAGAGAGATCGTTGAAACTTGTTGGTAGATGTAGTTTTATGCACCCAACTACCTCAAATATTATCGATGCCAGAGCTAGTCTCTCATCCACCTTGCATTTTGTCTGTCTTGATATTTTTCCGAGGCGTCATTCTTAGCCAATTTTAATTCAAATAAGATGCTTGGATCCTACAAAAAACGGATGAGCTTTTTGTGAAGGAATTGGTGTCAGCCTACTGGTTATGACTCAGGCAGTCAAAAATTTTGCTGTTTTGCACACTCATGGAAGACAATTAGTGAAGGATGCACTTTCTCATCAAACTTTAATTAAATTAAGACGAATGATGCACGCAGATTATTTTTAAAATCATTTGGTGCAAAAATGACCGCTGGCTCAATAATGAGGGGGGTCGGAATGGAAATTTTGGCATCAGTAGCAGGCGAACCTTGATCTCATTTTTATTTGGTCACGGATAGAAGCAAATGCGCTTTAAATGCCTATGTATCTAATAGCGTCAAGTTTAATTTGTGAACGCTTATTTGCACGGCATAGCACGGAGTGTGGTTTCATAGCCCTTCGTATGATCTGTTACGCACTTAACAAGCATTTGCGTACAATTCCGATCGAAAGTAGAAATCGTCCTTTACATCACTAAATTTGAAAGCATCTGCTCTCAACGTCCGAACCACTGATGACTCATCTGCGCCAATCCATCCGTTGACCGGTTGATCGATAAGACAAACTATTTCGAAGCCACTGCGTATTGGTCAGCTCATTAGGAGATCGATATGACGCAGGGCACTTGTATGTACGACGTCATTTTATCGCTTTTCATTTTTCGAGAATGAGCCATGCGGGACGGTGATCGTACTGGCAAGTGGAACTGACTCAAAATGTCAGCATTTTCTAACGTGTATTGGAGGGAAGGGTCCTCCTCAGAAGATGTCTTGAACAATAAGACTCCACTCCTTGACAGTCAGTAAAGGAGCCATGTAAACTCAGTTTATTAATTGCAATTGGATTATGTCTTCCACAAAGCCATCTTAAATGAGAGCTGTTGAATAACACCATTGAGTTGTGCCGGATTGGTGAGTCTGGCAAGGTCCATCCGGAAAGCTGCCTTAAAATGTCGTCCAGTAAGTAAATTGGCTCTTCTTCGAATGATGACAATGTACAATTGCTGTATTGGCAGTTTTATATTAATGCATTTTATCTGCATATTACTACCTGCAGTTACTAAAAAAGAGAACTATTAAATGCAATTGAGTTGGCAGGTTTGATCGCTGATATTAGGCCTAGCAAAATATTTTGCAGCCTAAGTAGAAGTAGATTAACAAAACTTTACCATCGTGGGTAATTCATTAGGTCCCTAGTTTTGCTGTTGTTGGCAGATGCAGAAAGCAAATAATGGCATTTCCGCTTCCTCAAAAAGCTTACTTGTTCGCATGGTCTCAAATATATTCACATTTGCTTTTGGCATCTGTTTGTCGGCCATAAGGGCTTTTGCATGCTGCGTTGTTAAGTATAAATTAGTACTACTCTAAAGCTGCGATGCTTGCTGTTGCGCACAAAACTCTCTTAACGGGCCTAATCAAGACCGCTGCCATCTAAATCAACGTTCTGCTATGGCGCAAAAATTAAAGAAATGATTCGGCAAGAAAGTGGATAAGAAGATGTCATGACTCACCTCCAGCTTACACGATTCCCATCTTTGCTTTATACTTCGGCTCACTGACATTCTCCGGACGGAGAAGGGAGAGGTGGAGAAGAAATAAAAGGCCACATAGTGCTAGAGCGAAACGAAGCATAAGAAAGGCATGTAAGATGTGCTAGGTCGTGGAAACGATAATAGTCAAGAGAATTGCGATCAACGGCATGTCTAGTGTTGATGTGGTAGAATTCTTCCCTGCTGCATGTGTGGAATTTATCAGTGGTACGTGTTGCACGCAGCGTGTCGCGTGGCCTATCGCATTGTTGTATCGGCAGTAAATTTCTTTTGCGTGCTGCGTTAGTGGATTAGCAGCAGAGATGACGACGCCTGCGCTCCTGGCACTTCTCTCTCCTCCTCTCGCCTTAAGGTAGGTTCCTTTCTTTAATCCTCTTCTACTGGTGTACATTGTTTCAGAGTTTTATCTGCCTTAGCCGGTTTTATTTAACAGGTCATGGAAGCATTTTTGCTGCTGATTTCGAATTGATCGTCAAAGTTAACAGCTCCTACTGTGCAGCACAATGAGTGAGTTCACCAAAGATGTTATAAATTTGAGGATTTAATTGTTTTATTAATTAATGCAACTTTTGTGGGACTAATAGCCAATTCTGCGACCGACGCAATGGCAAAACACCTTTGCATAGTGCGATTATGGGGTAGCTCTGCATTGCGAGTATTTTAGCACCACTAGCACTGGCTGTCACAAGTTCCAACAAATTGATGTTGGAATCAATTCATCATCAACGCTAAGCAGTTCTTCCACCATTCTGCGAGACTCCAGCCTACTTTACGCCAGAAGTAAAGAGGATGCAAAGATATTGAGAAAATTTACACACTCAATGGCTTCCAACTTACTCATATGCTTATTTATTGGTTAATAGACTTCTTTAATTCCAATCGATGGGCTCGAAGTATGTCTACTTCGCTATACGTACTTTGCAACGAGAAAGAATTCTGTCGCAGTATCGCAAGACATGCTACTCGCTGCAATGCTTAACGCTGTTATCCTTCTCGCTGTTCATTTCACTCTTAACGCGAGAGCGGAGCTTTCGTCGTTGCAGTATCGAGTTNCTTGAAGTGAACAACCTTCTACGTGATCCATGCATGCCGCTAGATTTGCAATATAACCCGCCTTCTTAGTGATCAAAGTATGCGGACTGATAAATTTTGAACTCAGTGCTGTTGCTCAATCATGAGGCGTAATACGAGACAGTGAATCCAAAAGTCAATGCAAAACTGGAATTTTTGGAACTTTAATTTGGAATATCCTTCTAACGATGCAAGCATCTTTTGAAATACTGTAGGCTAAGGTCCCAATTGTTACGATGACACAAAATAGGAAAAATGGGTTTCTCGATTTATTAGTGACTTCACATTTTAGTGCTGTTGTCATTGGATTGCGCACTGCAGGTTCGAAATTCCGTAGACTCCCTAATCGTGGTTCTCCAATTTAACAGGATGGTAGCGACTTCACTGTTAATGTATTTTAACAGCAGATGGCAGCCCTTTCACAAATTACGGTATAAGACATTTATAAAGACGGGTGGAAATCCCACATTGCATAAATGATATTATGAGAAAAAACAGAGCAAAGGTGGATGTTATTTTATTTTTTGACTGCATAAACAATATTAAGAATCAATGACGAGTTCGCAATGCCATAAACAGCCTTGTTGATTGATTGTCGTCAGAGATGTCACTTGCTCATGTGTTACTAAGATGCGCAACAATATGAGGTAATTAAGAATCTGATGCCTTACGTATTGAAGCTTTTTGTTAAGTAAGTGAGTGAGATTAGCTTTCTCTAATAATGCAAGACATGCTTTATTTTTATAAGAGAGCATCTTATCCCAATTACTGAGGCACGCAACTTACCTCCATCGATGCGATCATTGCATTAGAATGCGTGTTTAAATCCACCTCTGACCACTAAGAAGGAGGAATTTCTAAACATTTCTACAATCCGAAGGTGTGAATCCAAATGTAGGTAGGCAGAATCACGAAGAGTACGAAACATGTGCCCATCTTGTTATTTAATTCTTGACAAAATGCAATGCTGGGCAGAAACAGAGTGTAGAGCAGGTAGATCAAATACGTACCCCATCAGAGCGAACCTGCTTACGCATCAATGGCAATGTGTCGAAATGTCAAAAAATTGTACCTGCCATTGCAAAATAGTTTGCTGTGGTTACTCTTCAATCGCCAAATGAGGGGCAGGTTTGTCAGTCGACTCTCCTCTGGACTAGTACAATCCTGCTGTGGGAATAAGCGACGCATTCGACAAGCACAAATTTTGAGCTATAATAGATGGGGTGAGCGTGGTAGTAGATGGTTTGCACAGACTTACATTTTTAATGTATTGTAGGCTGACCCATCGGTGTTGGTAGTTGCTGACAATAATGAAGACCCTCCTGAATTTCAATCGTGTGCATGCTTTTCATTGCAAGTACAGTCACATCTTCCCGTTTCAACCAAAAAGGCCTAATGGCAGTAAACAGACTCTGCTATGGATGCCATCGTTGCGATCTTATTTTAGTTCATTACATTTGTAATGAGCAGGCAATGATAAATCCGGTAATCATGATGACCACGTGGCTTTATAGCAATGTGTTGACGTAGCCCCAGCGCCAGCCATTTAAACTCCCATCTTTGGAGCAAATCAAATCCACGCTGACTTATTCTGATAATCGCTGGCACCAGAAGCCCTTGCATGTTCTGTTTCTAAGCTTTATCCCTGCTTATAAAATTTATTTTCGTTACACTTGAGTTAGCTTATTTATATTCCATTGGTGATTGCACACATTTTTAACGGTTTGAGTGCGAATTGGCCCGCAACGTAAAAATATTGATGCACCAAGTAAATTGGCCTCCGGCTACATAAAGATAAGCTTGAAATCCTTTCGCACTTCATTCTCTCACTCTAAGATGGCAGCGCATTTGTAAATGAATTATGCTAGATAAAAGTCTCTGCCAGTTACTTTTCTCAAAACTTTATCAAAACTTATTCAAAATCCTTTCAAAGCTCCTTGACAAAACGGATGCGATCAAAACCACAATAACGTTTTCACTTCATATTTGACACCAATGTACGTATCTATCTAAAGCACCAAAAGTTGGATTCGCAAACTGATCCCCAATAAAATGTGAGTGCGGTGCGAGCGGCGAGAGCAGAGCTTTCGTCGTTGCAGTATCGAGTTTCATCATGTGAATGCAGTGGAAGTGACAAGATCAAAGCTTTCGCTGTTAAGGTATGGATTTGCATCATGTCACTATCGTTGCGTGGAATTGGCGGCAGCTCAGCTTTCGTCGTTGGTGCATGCATTTTCATCTTGTCACTGCGGTGGAAGTGGCGAGAGCGCAGCTTTCGTCGTTGTTGTATGGAAGTAACGAGCGTGATGATTTTGTAGTTGATATATTTTTATGCATCCTTTGACCGCAGTTGAGTTGGCTACAGCTCTGAATTTGTCCTTATTATATCGATTTTAATCATGCGACTGTATTCCAAGTGTCGAGATCTGTGACCTTTAGTGATGCACCGATTTGCATCATTTAACTGCAGCCTTTGTAGAAATACACAAAATTTTTCGTTGTCTTATCATAATGGATGTTTTGGTCTTTGGATTTACTGCACTGTGAATTTGGTTACATTTCATAGGATTTCAAATGTGCCATAGCAATATTTTTTCTGTTCCTTTTCTGTGTGCATTTTCATTCGTCAATGATTGTCCTTTCCATTTTGCCATGGGATCCGCAAAGAACGACCTATTAAAATTCGATGGTTTTGTATGCCATTTGATAGTGTAAGAACATCCCTTTTTAGTGTGCGGTATTTGCTGTTAAAGATATTTTGAATGACATCAATTTGAGAAGAATTGTTTTTAAACTAGTCGTATTGATTTAAATAATTTGATTGCTTGAAAATTGGGGAGGAAGACGGTAAAAACTTTGGTGCGATAGTGGTAAAGTATAATATTTCCAAAAGGTAAAATGTTTGTGTACTTAAAGAAAAGTTTAAATTTCTTGGGTATAGGCGGCGAAGTTGTGGATATGTGAGACTGTGGGTCATAAGAAAGGGAAGTAGATGAGGGCAAATTGAGCAGTGCGTTTTTTAAGAAGAGATCGATTGATAGAGGAGACGTATTAATGTCCCTTAATCATTTGTCTTCCCTTCTTAATTAATGCCATCATGCAAATAATTCAATCCCTCTACTCCTATTTTCTGCTTTCTTCCTCTTCCCATTCATCACCCGTCCGCGTTACCATCCTAACCCATTTACCATTCTAAAGTAAATCATTCTCTTCATTCTAGTGGTATTGCAAGAAGAAGACGATTACGTTTAGATCTGTTGACACTGCTGGGTGTGTGCGAGCTCCTCCTTCTGCCTTCTCTACTTGCTTGCGCATTTAAGTAACCGTTGATAGTGAAGAAAGCTTCTTCGTGATGCTCCCCGAATGGAGGGTGAAAAAAGGGCTTATTTTGAAAATCTCTACTACTTCATGCAGTCATGCTATAGAGTATCAAAAATGGAGGTTATAACTTGCTGCTAACTAGGAGAACAGCAATAAGGACTCAAGGCACCTGTTCTACGTCACTTTTCGATGCTTGGCAGGAGGAATGGCGGAAACTATTGAGAAGAGAATTCCAAGTACACTTTGGCCATGCTATGCACAAGGTCTTAATCAATTACTTGCTAGTTGAACGCTAAAATGCACGCCAATTTCAAACCATCTTACATTCATCGGTTGATGAGCCATCTGCATTACCTTCTTGCCATCTGAACCCGACTGACTCTTCACAAACATTTCCAGCGCCTATCTGTTTTTCACCTTTATGAACTACTGCACTGCGGTCAAACTAGGGACTAGGCAAGTCTGTTAGGCGTTAAATAGGATTCTAATGGCAGCTTTTAACCACAAGTGTATCCTACCGAATCGCCTTCTCTAACCAGCGCTATTGCGCACTCACTGCACTCACTTATGTTTGCGTTTTTACCTTGATCGAGTTTTGTTCATTGTTGTGCATGTAAGTTAGATAGAAGAGCATGAAAAGAGCCATCGATACTAATACGCTTTGGCTCCAAAGCACTGCCCTGTTGTTGATGCGTGTCCTCGGCTTTTTATCCCTGGTGCTTTTTCCTTGCAGGGACACCTACTAGGCGTTCGGGAATGGTGAGAGCAGTGCGAGACATCAATTGTTAAGAGACTTTAGCAATTGCTCTTTGCGATTGCCATGGAGCGAGCAGAGATGCATTTCTGCTAATTATTTTTAGCAGCGCAATATTTCTGAATTTAAAGGAGGTAGTAACAGTACGTGTCTGTGTCGCAAAATTGTATTAAGAGCATTATCCTCTCTACTAGTTATACAATGCTTTCTCCACTGCGCTCACGATCACACAGAACCGAGCTCTTATTTGTGAAAGTAACAAACTTGATTCCACATTATTTGTCGATGCATCACATTTTTATGCGGTGGGTTGCAATGCATCGCATCGCGAAATAACAATCTGCATTTCAATTGGAGCGCTGCTCTGTACGCAGACTTTGTTGTGAGGAATGGGTAGAACTTTGACACGCCCGACGATGCAGTGTATGCTGATAAGAGAGTCGTGGTTTATCTGGGCCTGATGGCCTCCGTCCTTCTAGACTTGCACCATGATGTTAAAAATCCTGTTTCAAAATACGCCATGTAAATGCGATACTTGGTTTTCGCGGTCCGGTCCATGTCTAGGGAACTACTGATGCGGAAAAGCTATTGAATTTGACGCGTCCATAACGCATTGTTGTATGATTTGTTCTAAGGACAAGGACAAATGTACAATTATCTTACTTGTAGATCAACTTCTACCTACCTTATATCTCTGGTAGCCGGCACGATAATGCTGAACTGAATCAGTAGAAATGTTATGCAATCAAAGTCACAAACCAGGCAACCGAAACACGCTGAAATCCGTCACTTACTACTGCACCAAAATTTTTTTCCTTTCGTGACACTGTGTTCATTTGCCGCATTTTACGCTTAGTGTATGCAAAAGTCACTCATTGTAAAAAATGGGGTCAAGAACGTGCCATTATACTGGCGTTCATTAAAGCACGACTAAAAAAATTTGCAAAGCAGGCTTAGCTGCAATTGCCCTGCAATGGTCTTCTCTCTTAGCACTAGACTAGGAGCCTCGAGCCGTCATTTTTCCAGGTATGTGCACATTAGTCGGCCCCCTGCTGGGTAGCATTGCCATTGAGCCGTATCTATCACCCTCAGCTCATCTCCGTGTTAGTGGTATCTGATCTGCCAATCCGGAATGCTTTTTCAGTAAATAAGAAAGACTCAGAGTGGTGTGCATTCACCATCTTAAATGTTGCACATTGCATAACAGAGCACTTCTTAAAGTATTATGAGTGACTAGAATTCATTTTTGCGATTTAGTTCGGTCAATCCACCGGCTGACGAGGATCAATGTTTATTCACTGTCTCTTATGACCTTTTTTGGGTTTATTCACCTAGTTGAATATTTAAATGCTTGCCTAGTGGTTTATTTTATTCCATTGTTTATTCTCATACCTGTTTGTATTTTCGATGTCCACTCATCACTGTTGCAGCGATTTGTGTCCGAAACCATCGTGCAAATTTTTGGTATAGGAAATATCTTCCATGGTAAGGCATGATACATTTCCCTATTTGCCGCAAAAATGATCCGGCCATTTTTGTAAATTGAGGATCATGCTGACCATTTTGCCTCACTTAAAGCATACTTTGAAGTGAGCGAGCACTTGAATGTGCGACGAAAACGGTTCGCTGTGATGGAACTATGTGCATGACAGGACGCAGGACCTCAATCGCACCTACATTTGTTAACTGAAATATTTTTTTCTTTTATTAAATCTTATGTTGATTGCGTATTTAGTTCGTCTGATTCGGATCAATTACAATTCTTCTATTGATATAAGCTTTAATTCCTTTAATGCTTAAAGTCTCATCGATCACTCTGCAGCCCTGTCTCTGCTGAAACACTTGAATATGATTCCGAGTGTCGTTAATAGAGGCGGACTTGCCGCATTCCACCACCGTGTATTGCAGTTTGCCGCCTAATAATAGAGTGAGTCGACAACAAAGGTTATTTCGAGTGTGTCTTGTTTCCAAATATAACCTCAGCCCTACATGTGATTCTAAGCATGATCGAGGAAACGTCGTGAAACCAGCCGAACACTTTTGACACTTATGTTAAGCTTAGGCGTAATCCGCTGTTAAAACAAAGGAAGGAGTCACGTTTTACACTTAAGAACCATAAAAACTTGATTAGACGCATCTTGTTCATCGTTTTCAAAGAACAAGTTCAGACTTAAAAACACTCTGCAGTAATGGCTGAAGGACCCATCAAACGCTACAGTTATGTTGGAAGTAATCTCACATGCCACTGAAACTTTGAAGGCAAATCCATACCATTTTACTACAAGTTTCAGAACCGTTATATATTTGAGCTGAATTTAAACAAATGCTGCAGAAACGAGGTTAAGAATGAGCATTTAATTTGGTCGTAGTGGAGGATACTTTGCTGGCCATGCTCTATACTCTATGCTATATTACCATATTACTCCCTTATTTACTCATTCTTCTCTCATTCATCCATTTGCTTATTTACTAACCCACCCCTCCTGCTTTTCTTACATGACTATGCCAACATACACACAGGCACACAGCATTTTCCTCTGCTTCTCATTCTCTCATTCTTGCCAAATCACGTCATCTGCGCCTCCTTTATTCCCATTCTGCGAACGTCAGTGCTAAGTGCAGTAAAAATACACTTATTCGTGCATTTGCCACTGCAATGCTGGCACCATCCCGCTAAACGCCAATATCAAAGGAATCGTGCGGACGCGGCCGATGGCGGCATCGCCACGACCACCAAATCAGTTGCCTTCAACATCGGCGCTATCAATTCAACTTGCTTTGCTCAAATGAATGAAGTAGCACTCACAACACATTCCACGTATTAGAGGGGAGCAAAGATGATGAAATGCAAAGGCGTTTCCTTGTGCGTGATGCCACAAACGCATAGGAAAGGGGGTAGATGGATTGAGGGCAGGGGTGAAATGGAGAGAAATGTATAACGGTAGAACGCGATGAAATGTGCCAGTGGCACGACATGTACTACAATCGTCACCAACCCGTGCGATCACTGGCTTCTGTAATATCGTCGATGGGCAAGATATGACTTTAAAGCGGTATCGAGCATTCACAGTGAAACACTGACGTTTCGTAGCTACACTGACATGATCTAATTCATAAGAAGATGGAATGCGCTTGGCAAATTTGTCCTACCATTGGTTGAGAGCGGGTTTAATCATGAAATGTGCTGCCGCAAAGTCGCATCAATCGCGTGCGTAAACAGCCCTTCTACTCGTGGAGATGTGTTCGGTGCTGTGCTGCTTGTGGTGTGTTTCGGGTGTACGGATCCGTTCTAGGAATAAAATGCTCATGTTATGAATGGCTCATTATCTGGTAGACTAATTATTTCCCTTCTAACCAGCTACAAGCATCGCCAGTATTCATGCGCTCAATATTAGACGCTTTTTCTGCATTTAATGGCGCTCTATCATACTGTCAGTGTTGCTCGTGAAGTCGGATTTCTATAAAGTCATTGAAAAATCAAGGCGAAAATGCGACGATTCATAATACAATGACGTGATTGCTGCGTAAAATAAGGATAGAGTTGTGAAATTTTGATATTTTCTAGACGAAGTTAGTATACCAAAGGCCTCGTCATTTTAAGGTTGAACTGAGGCTACGCAAGCAAATCATTATACCCAATGGAAACCGACACAAAATCAGCAGAAATTCACGACAAGAATGGATATGGTTTTCTTTCAGCGTCCATAATTGGTCTGTATTTAATAGCCACTGCATTTGAAAAGAATCAGAACTGCCGCTTGTGCATGCAATTTAGCTCATTTACCCATCAATAAGGCACTTGCCACACTATTGCGCTGTGGAAATTATTCAAAATGCGGAAGAGAAGGAAGATGCTTAAGTGATGATGAGTAGGCTAAGTAATGGGACATGAATGCTACCTACGAAAATGGAGGTGACGAAAAAGTGATTTCAATGGAGCATGCCAAGCGGGAAACAAAATATAAATAGAAATAAATATCTAACAAACAGCCAAGATGATAGAGTGCAATGTGCTGCTGAAAAAGATAAAGTAAACCTTACATTTTCGGACTTTGTGCACTTAACCAGCCAAAATTTTGCGCGAAATTTCATTCCTGGCATTTTCGTAAATAACTGCCTATGAGATAATCCTGGTGTGCTGGCTTTAGAAATCAAAAATTGGCAGCTTCTAAATGAATGGAGGTAAAAATTTTTGAGCAAATCCATGTTTGCCTAATCATAGCTAGTCCAGTCTTGACGGCAACAAAATGTAACAAGGATACTTCGAAGCGGTTTGCTGCCCCCCATTTTATTTGCAAATAAAATCCATTTCAAGCCGTCAAACCACGTACTTAGATTATGGACTACGCTTGCATTCGTGATCTTCCCATAAGTTGAACCAAAGAGAAACAGTAACGCATGAAAACTGCCATTCAAGGTTGTAAAATGAGTATTCAGCATAAATGCTTATCAATGGCCAAAATAATAATCGCATGGCAAGCAGCTAGCAGGTATTTTGAGTCATAGGCCTTGTTTCGGTAAACACCATGAAGGGTTTCTTGCTAAATCCTAAAAATGAGGTGCTTACTTTTCAAAAGTTGGGTTAAGCGATGACGCTGGGGCTGCTCTGTTGTGTAACTAATGCAGACTCTGCAGAAAATAAATGTGAGGTGGGTGCATACCGCCTGCACCTCCTGTCTACGACGTCTTGCGTTCCCTTTTGCTTACACGGTCCGAGTCAACACGCGACGCTTTACAAACTGTTTATGCTAATATAATGGGACAACTAGACGCTTTGGAGATCCAAAACCCTCTTATCTTTAAAAAACTTTAATCCTTAGAGAGTGCTTAACAAGCTTTCCTCTGTTGTTCAATGCTTGTTTGAGAATGCAAGGAAGCTCTCGCTTATTAGGGACATGCCAGTACTCTGTGTATCTCTCCGTTGATGTCCAGCAGTAGCACCGCTCAAAATGCTGGTGCGCATTAGACTGTGGTCTGATTCTGACGCAAACGGTGAGAGGGAGAGCGTCTGCATTCCGATAAGCATTTCTTTTCCTGTAATGCTGTGCATAATTGTAATACGGCTGCTCTACTCACTAATATGCGGCCGAGCCATCTATTCCTTTAATTGTTTTAGGCTATGCAAGTGCCTGATAATTTCTACTCGCTATTGAAATTTCGCTCTCTCAGATTATGCATAAAGTGACACACCATCGCCTTATTTCGTTTAGTCTGGTAGTTCCCTTCATGTCCTTTTCAAGGAATACGACAGCCACAGCCGTATATTTTAAAGCAATTTTTTTCATCAACTCATTATTTAGAAGCGTTCTTATCTTACTTTTGATAAAAATAATGATTAAGCTCCAAAAGACTTGGAATGCACCATAGGTATTATGATTGCGGTTATTTAAAAAAATGCAGCAAGTACTGGTAATTTAAGATCCACTGATTGCTGATTAATCTCTTTGACAGCAATGTAATAGGATAAAACAGTCCTGCACAGTGTTACTAAAAGGTTTTGTGAATTAATGATAAGCTGCTAGTCTATTCGCATTTTGCGTCACCCATCAATCTGAGCCACTGCAGATTTTGTTGTTTAGGAAATAGAAGCCAGAGCTTTGAAAAAATTAGATTATTTAATTAAATGTGGTGGATAGTGGGGCAAAGCTTGCCCATAAAGCGTCAGCGACGAAATCAAAAAGTTGCTTATCTGATGCGCTTCATATCAGGCGCTTCTGTCAAGTCCTCTTCTTCCACCCAATCATCGATCTATAACGCCACGGGACAGATTCGACTTCTACAATCTGCCCTCGTTACTGCTGATAGGAATGGAAAAAGGTGCTAGCCTTCCTTCCTTTTGTACGATGCCTACGAGCTCCATCGCAGTAAAAGTCACGAAGAACGGGCTCAAACAAAAGCCAAAACTAATAAAAAAGAAAAATGACGTACAGAAGAACGCAAAGATAGTTAGGTCGACAATGCGACCTATCCGATTACTTTACCGTTTAAAGATCAGCTGCTGGTCACTCTTGCATTGCACATGTAAAGCATGCAGTTAAGAGGATACAAATGTTGCCGCCGCAAGGAAAGTAAACTCAGCGCTTATTTCTTATCGCATTTTTTTCGTAAATTTGCGTGTTGAAGCCCGAATACCTACGGATACAACAATAGCGATAGCTGTTGTCTGTTGCAGTAGATGCGTGTGTAATGCATCACATTCTGTGGTTGCCTTTGTGCGTCTGAATGCCAGTGGGACAGGATCCTCAAGCATGCCTTTGCAGATTGCTGCCCCAGTCATGGAAAGGTGGTTATGCTTGCTATTTACCTATCCTCTGTGCATTAATTAAGAAAGTAAAGTACTCTAAACCAAGTTTAGATAATAACGCAAGAAAAATCAGCGTAGGATGAAGACATCGGTGGCACTATATGAAGACGGTAGATGATGGGAATAGATTAATAAGTGAGGAGTATGGCAACGAGAAATCAGGCATCAGACAACTTATACTGAGTACCTATTCAGTGGCTTAGACGTTTCACCTCAAAATGCAAATGCGAAGACCTTTCAAAATACTTCTTAGCCGGGGACTCCTTAATCTCCTTTGTTTAAAGGCAAATGTCAGCATTTAGAAGGAGTTTTACTTCCCTGTCGATAAGGCAAAGATAAGACGCAAAGGACCTTGGACACACTTATAAATGTTATTTGAAGCCATTCCACGGCACAGCCATCTATCACAGCCCCCATCTCACCATATCATTAAACTCCACATAGCTGTCCAATCGCGGTACTAGCCGTCATACCCATTTAATGGCACCGCGTGCTGAATTGGCAACACGACAGTATAGATCACCCTGCGAAGTAAAATGTCAGTTTACTCAAGCTGTATTCAGCCTTCTCGCCTTCCGCCTTCCTGACGTACATGCCCCTGTACAAGGCAGTTGGAGGCATCTTGTTTTCTTCTCCTTAAACACAACCCTTCCTCCTCGAACCCATCTACTCGACAAACTATAAGATACGCGTTCACCACATTTTAAAGCTATTGTTAAGGCCAAGTATTAGCGCTCCACTTTTTGACAATCCATGCTACGCTTAGCAGCAGGGTTGGGGTACCCAACCTACCTACCTAAGATCAAAACTGCGCAGAGGGTTGGATTGGCTTGGAAAATTTGAAATGGGCTAAGCCAATCTATAAGCCAAAGCCTGCTCTATACCTCTGACGCTGAGGCTTTACTTAATGCCTGTTATACAGCGTCTGGATGAAGTGGGATAGTGAAAAGTACCAATCACTAAAGTGCTTCCCCGATTCTATTGCCCTAAAAAATGACAGTCATCCATTTTATGGCATCAGACAAGCCCGTGCACAAATAGTTATTCTTGAAGAATTAGCGGTTGAGATGGGTTGATTCGCTTACTGCCTAAGAAGGAAAGCATGATAAAACGGTGGGGTCTTTTTCGCACCTATCTCGATGAGAAAGGTTTGTTCACTTCTCATTATCGCTGCATTTTTTAACCGGCACGGGTAGGCTTAATACTTCGTTGCAAATTTACTAGGCTTTACGAAAAATATGACGATTGCTAGAATCTGAGCAAAACAAAATCTAGGCGGAATTTTTATGAGGATGTTTTAAATTTGACTACCCTAAAGCTTTTCGGACTAGCAAAACTTGAAGTCAATTAAGTTAATGTTATCCCTGTATTCATGATACGCAACGTTATTAATAAGTAATTCAAACAAGAGCAATTTTCTAGTGTGACAAGCCTTCACATGAAAGATTTACACGGAGACAGTCAAGCACACCCAAGAAGATGGACCACCCACAGATCATATGGCAAGTTTGCATGTGCTTGCGAGTTAGCCGTTGGTATACTAATCCGTGCTAATGAGCCCTGTGTTTTTACAAAGGTTGTAATATTTGTGTTCTTTAAATGTGCCTTGTAGGCCAGAGATGGGAGGACAACGTAGTCGCTTTCCAGGGTCTGAGGCGCAGTTACTGCATGTCTCACCCCCAGGGATTAAACACATTGGTCTACCTCCTCTTTGACGCCCTATCGTGAGAGCACTGAGAACCAAAAGTACCAAACCTATTCAGTCTAGCACAGAGCCTCCTCCTACCTACCTACTGATACGCCTTCTTGTGTGTACTCACTGCTCGCTGACCACTAGTCGTCCTTCTTCCACCGCATCTTTTACACTGCAAATGATCAATTGATCCAAATGACCAAGGATCGTTTCAGCATAGGAGAGTAATTGATCAAGATGTGCAACATTGTCTTCATTGCTCTCCTGAATGCAGGAGCCATTTTAACGAAAAGGGTACCGTTGGGCAAGGTAAGTGTTTGAAACATCTCTAAGTATGTGTATATTTGTCAGATTGCTCCATTATTGCGAGAGGGATTCCAATGTCTATTTCATACCTAATGTTGGCCTGTGTTAAATAGTTTTGCATTGGGAAATCAAATGTACAAAAGCAATACTAAAATTTGACTACTGCCACACCCTACATGCCAACTCATCCACGCACCCGATTAGCAGTCATCAGCGGTGAAAATTTTACATAATGCTGTTCACATGAACGCTAAAAGGAGGGCTTAATTTAAGCGAAATCTCTATCAAATCATGCAGTACTGCTATGGAGTGTGAAACATGAGGAAGGTGATTGGCTTCTAGCTGCGGAAACAACAAAGACCTCTGTGATGACCAATCCTGCTGTTCCCTCTGAGTCTTGGGTATGATTTCGGTCCTAAAATGTAACAGAGGAACCATGAAGCGATCGCAATAAAGAGGCAAAGAGGGAAGAAGAAGGATTGCACTTGTCCACAATGACCAAGCCTAGGGAAGGAAAGATATTGAAGATCGAATTGTGGCTCGATTTGGGCTACCGTAATATTTTAGGTATGAGCAGCAAAACATCCAAAAGCAATTTAAATGCGCACATAACTGCTGCAAATCCGCTATCACACATTGCATCGAGCGGGGGTGGCCAGTAAAATCAATGTCGGCAAAGTTTAACGAAGATGGCAGTTAAGTCAGAGGCGACCCAAACTCCATTGAAATGCGCGAATCTGTACTTCGATGTAGTCAATATCGTGAATTTCTCCACCAAGTATAAGCAGTGCAATTCAGGGAGAATTTTCAAATAATAGGTCTACAACGGAGCGGAACATATGACAACATGCATTGAATGCGCGAAAACGCTGGCTAGAGAGGGCGACTTGCCGCAAAATACTTACGACTAGAAGGTGCCTTGGGAAATTAAAGTGATGCCTAAAGGCCACCACGCCAAAGATTGACTGCAATGCAGTAGTTCATAAGGACGGCAAATATGTAGGCGCTGGAATATGGTCTTAGAGTTTATCGGAGTCAAGTGGCAGGACTGCGATGCTGCTGCCGTGTGCATAAACAGACGACTTCTCCGTTGGCTCATCTTTAGTCATTTCTCAAGCCAAGGACTATAACGCAACGCTAAAGAGGTACTCTGAGGCCTCTTTGACATTCTTTAGTTAGCAACAAGTCCCCTCTGATTCCCACACTTCATAGCATGATTGCATAATCTGATAGATTTTCAAATAAAATTCTTTTTTTTTCAACTTTCATGCGGGTAGCATAATGGAGATGGCAGCTTCAAAAGCAATGGTTGTCAAAGTGCACGAGTGAGTAAGGAAAGGGAAAGATGGCGCTGAACTGCTTCCCCTTCTTGAAATGCTACAAGAATGATAGCAGCAACGGAATTTCGGTGCGAGAACTGCCTCTCTAAACCTAAATGGGCAGAATATCCCGCAGCTCTATTTGCTTGTATCATTTTAGCTTTCTTTGTTAAAATAGGCTCCTTTACTATTAGCTAGGTCCAAACCCATCATAATAATGGAAATTTGGCATCACAACCAGCGACAAACTGAACGGCTAAGCAAAAAATTCAATAATTTGAGACAAAAGCCAAAAAAGTTGATCTCAGCTGCGTTTTGTATCAAAATCACTATAATTATATTGCGGTTCTTACTAAAATTTTATTTCACTAATGATCTGTGCTTCACTGGATCAAAAGCAACCTTACATCAAACATTTTCTGCCTTATGCATTGGTCTAAGCTATTAGTCAAAATTGATATCATTTGTTTACTTTCTATGGTAACAAATGCGATGAAAAGCTCTTTCGTAGGTAAATCCTCCTTTTTACTGCCTTAGCTTCTAGGTAAAACCCTGTAGCTGTAGAATAACTTAAATTGCCCAGTATTCTAAACGTTGTTTACAGGTGAAGGCTTTGTACCAAGCCGTATAAAACAATTTGATGCGCATTGAAAGTATTTTTGGAATAAATGCTGACTCCTAATTTATGTATAAGAGGCCAGGTAAGAAATCAGATACAGCGATTCGTTCATACCTGAGTTATATGTGAGGTAACGCCAAAGGCAGAATTCTGCTTCTGATACAATCGCTAAAGGGGCCATGCTTAGCAAATTATGCTCCAGTCAAGCGCGATGCATTCTTGTCAAATTTATGTTCCGTAAAGTCATTCCCAACAAGTATTTCCATTAATTAAGACAAGAATACGAAAAAATGTTGCATATTTTTGCAAAAAAGCATGACATTTTAATGTGGCAACTGATCTAGTTTACCGACGAGACGAAAAGCAGCTACCGCTAGTGACCTTGAAATTGATAAGCGAATTATCTAATAGAAATGCTCGTTTAATTGTACAAAATATGCGATCGCAGGGTACTTGTGTCGTAAAAAACATGACGTTTAAATATGTTTTTTAAACAGTACGCGATTTATTCCAATTAACGTAAAGGATTTAAAAACAAGGTTTTATAGGCCTTACTAGATCAAAAGTCTATCAATGATCATAAGCATGTGCTCACATTTAGCAAGGAGTTGTTTATTTTTGTTTCCATCACATGTTTTTTAAATAAGATGCAACAACAGCATCTCTTATGTATCATTTTCAAATAACACCACTTCATCGAATCTAGAACTGGGTCATCCTAGCTCCACTGCAGCCATAGCCCACATTATCGATCAAATCACAGTGGCATATCGCATTCTAGACACTTTTTTTGTACAAAGCCGTGCCCATGGCATTGTATGATAGGTGAAGGCGATCTTCGAATCATCAAATTTAAACATTTGTAAACATAGCTGCTTCGCTTTTCGATGAGGCAAATTCTTGTGCTTTCTGCTGATTCATAGGCATTGAACACACATGTTCCTTAAGGAGAGGCATATGACTATTTAGGTTGCGCATATTTCTACAAGTTGGTTGAGCTCTAAGGGATTATCGATTTGCATTTTTCTCTCCGTATGGGTAGCGGTGTAATTGCAGTCACATTGGCAGACTGAATTTTGACTACTCCATCTTTCCCTCTTGAGATTATTCGAGATTAAGGTTTTCACATTATTAGGAAAGTATGCACAATGCATATGGCAAGTGCAATACCTATTTATATAAATATTACTTCGCTGGCTTAATTAGGAACCTAAATCCATGTAAGGTTGTGCTTCAAGCTTCTATGGTTTGTCGCCTACCAGCTGATTGATAAATAGGCATAACAGCTTTAATCCCTTCTAAAAGGGTGTCTTAAGTCAACTTATGAAATCCGTTATTTTAGAGTTTACTACCTAAATAAGTAAGCCTAAGGTCGAATTAGGATTTTGTTAAGAGAATAAAACTGACGTGCTACTAATGAGCCATTAGTAAGGCCAGTATTTTGACATCAAGTAATGGTAGTAGGGTTTTTTAGGGGAGAGGAGGTAGGCTTCTACGTAGTCTTTCCTTAGACCTACTAATCAAATGATATAGAAACGCGGCCTACAATAGCTGAAAATTGGCAATACGTGGACACTATCGTTGCAGATGAGCTGTTTCCTTTTAAGGATAATTACCCAATCCACAAGCTTCATGCAACCAGAGGCTAAACCCAAGCGTGACAATTCTCCGAGACGTCAATCAACTATTACCACCCGCTATCTGAGCAATTTTCAGCATTAGAGCGTGTATTGCTATGCAACCAGCCTCTCTCTTACACCAGCAGAAGCTGAAAGTGAAGTAGTGGGGCCGGACCTCCAATGAGAATGGATTATACCGCCAAGGCTTCCTACTGGTTTTAGGTATTGGGATCGGTTCTTACTCATGCTTGTACAATTCAGTTATTATTCAGCATGTACAACCCTTCTGTAGGATTCGAATTGTTAATCCATTGCGCATTAGTTTTGATTCAGTGCATCGCTTTACGCAGACGAAATCCGAACCTCGAATATCCCTACTTCTAACCTAAGTCGCTTACATCCTAAGCGGTGCTATTTAATAAACCTGGCAACAATCATTCTATATTATGCCCACTATTTAAAGATGAACAAGGCGCCTGATTCCATTACCACATCCAGGTCCCCTAAAGTTGATACCACCTTGATGCGTAGGATCCTGTAGCACAGCGCATATTTAAAATCGAAACGTTTTACTTCAAAGCAGCAAATAATGGCAAGTTAGGGTGATAGGTGTATTTAAAGGGGGCTCAGCAACACCTGACCTTTGTCATTATGATCTACACAATCATTCCACGGAAGTCACCCACTCCAGTGTCATTTTTATCTAGTTGCCACACAATTGCGCTGATGCAAAAGATCAAATCTCACAGGAAGGAAGAGACATGCCTCAGTGAAGTAAAGAATCAACGGAACCAAAATGAAATGCAGTTGGAAGTACAAATGCGATCATGAACCACTGTTACCTCCAAGCCTCAATCCGCACTAACAAGTGTACTCTCTGCCTACAACAAGGGCTTTAAGAATGTAGAAACGCACAGCATTGCGCCAAGCTTTGCAGACTCCCAACGGTTTCGGCACAGATTCGTCAGCCAGCACCGACCACCAAAATGTACCTCAGCAGCAATGCTGCGTCGGAGGCGCAGTACACATAACCTCCGTAGACTGGAAGAGAAAAAGGGCTAGCATACAATTTTAATTGCCTATTCGTCTTCCCCACTTTTCGTAGTACTACTCACAGTTCCCATCCATCCACCCATCCATTCAGTCACTCATTGCCACACGGGTGAACAAAACAGAGACGGAGAAAGATCTCGTACCTGCAGAAGCAGAATGTGTCAAGGAACTCAGTCTCAATCAGTAAAAAGTTGTGAAAAAATCTGACCATTTTAATTTAAGAATCGAGACTTAATCAAATAGTAGCATAGCATTCAAGGCAAAATATTAACTGCCTTAGTTTGCATTTGCTTGAATTGTGCCTACTGAAGTTGCTGAAGACGCACTTAGCTCGTCAATGGGAAAGCGAACACCAAATTATCATCATCGCCAACATGGATAGCAGCACGATTCGGATATCGTATCATCTACCGCATAGACAAAGGTAAAGATCTTAGAAAATGATAGCTATTTTTTGCCTAAAGGGATTTATTGAGGTGGTTAAGACTCAAAACATATCTAAACAACTAGCGAATTAATGCTCACTTCTATATGAACAGGGCATGAAGCAATATCGGAGGGCACTTAGACATTTACTACCCATTAGTCTTACCAAATTTAAGTTCTAGACCATCTGTAACAATAAGAAATGCCAAATCCTTATAATGTGGTCGACATCTATCAACGACATCGATTTGTCCCCATGAATGTCAAATACGGCATATTAAAATAAAGCCATTGCAACAAAAGAAAGGCGAAAAATGCTTTAGTGGGCGAGATCGCTTTTGAGCCATTTTTAAGGAATAACCTACTTAAATAGGTTAAAAAACATTTGCACTGGAGTGCCGCAGATGGTTGAGCAGCAGCAGCATATTGAAATGAGACAAGGTTGACTCTGCCGGTGATTAGGTATTAGATGAGTTCGCAATGTACGTTTGTGTGAACTAACACCACAAACACCAATCCACCATCACATCACGAACAAGATGGCATCGCAGGAAGCAGTGATGTAGCGCCCATACTGGCAACTCCCTTTTCTGCGGTGACTGCTAGTTTAATGCCAGCTGTCTACAAAACAGTCCAGTTCTTGTCAAACAACAGTTTCGTGTATACACTTTTGATCAGATAATCCGTTTCAGTCAGAAGTCTACTGCCACACTCGACCACTGCTGCCACCAACTTCGTCGCTTGTATAAAGGGGGCGATAAATAGAAAAAAGCAAGCAAGGAAAAAATTTAATTAATCCAACTTTGTCTAAAAGAGTGGTCATACCAAAATCGCACCAAAATCTGTGCACGTGGAATCGAAAGTGGAGAGAGACAGGCTAGAAACTAACCATCCAAAACGTCCAAATTGATAGCAAAGGTGAGAATTCTACTTAAGATCGGGTACGCTTTTCTCCGCCATCTTCTAGTTAGTATTAAAATGGATATGGCCTTTCAGTTATCACCCTCGTAGGTTATAGTAGCACTACCAACCAATGTCCTCCTGCCTATGTATGATCAACACATGGACTAACACAACACCTCGTGCGGTTAACTGGAGCTAACTACATAATTACGAAGGAGTAAAGGATGGAAAGCGCTAGTGGTACAGGCTTCTAAAGAACATGCAATCAAGAGGTAACAGTTGACACGATCCTAGGCATAAGATTCAGCATTGCGATTAACAATCCTCATGAGGAGTGCATAAAAACTCAACTCCTTTTTACGACCTACGACAAGATCCTGACAATCAGCAATAAGACACACACATGGAGTTCAGTTTAGCGCTAAAAATCTAAAACACGTGTACATTAAAGGCGCCTAATTGTGCAAATTGCTAGGAGGCGTAAAATCGCAGGGAGTGCTGAAAAATGTCCCAAGGAGGAATTGGCTGAAGTTAAACCGATGTGGTAAATCCCTTCTAACTTCTGCTACCTCGTCCAGGCAGACCAATTGTAGAGGAGAAGAGTGGTGATAGAATAACACTAAAAGCAACCATGGAAGTCGAGTAAATGAAGCAGTTGTGTCTGGAAGGAAACAATCAATTGCACTCACACAGGGCCATCAGCTTCTCAATTAATGCAGCCATCTGTCTAAGCAAAGGCAACATAAACAGCTGCAAGTTAAGACTGTCACCATGACTACTAGAAGAGGGGATGGCATGACTGAGCTTCCAGTAACTGTTACCAAGACGATGAAGTGGTAATATGTGCGGCCGTGGTTTGAAGTAAGATAGAGAGACGCAACACCCAAATGTACCAAGTCTTCTTTAAGTTGATTCTCAGGCTCTCCTTACTACGAGTCACTGCAAGCAAATAGATAGGCAATTAACATAACCAAGCCGCTGATCAATTGAACCGTTCGCCAAATAAATAACAGTTTTGTAGGGGCACCTGCTGCCACACGCTTGAACTCTAACATCACCGAAATTAAAATGGCAGATTTGTTTAACACCAACAGCAACGCTACTGCTATTCCATATTCGATCACCATGACCATAGCAAATACAAAGCAGAAGATCAAGTTTGCACAGCATTCGCAACAACAGCCATAAAGCAATCGCAAATGGGTTCCTCAAAGACCGAAAATTTCTCTAATTAGCAAAAAAATGCAGTTTACAATCGATGCCCTTCTCAATACTACGCAAGCAATGCTTAAATTTGTGCTTTTACTTCAAGATTCTACATCAAATGCATTCAACAAGGACAATAGTTTGCAAGCATCTATGAAAGGAAACGAGCTGCTAAGATACAAAGAGAATCAATTCTGGATCACTACGAATAAGAAACAGTGCATCTACACGCACGAGCCCTCCCAGCTTTCATTTCCATCAGGGACTCCCTAAATATCAGTCGCATCTAAACTGTGACATTTCATAACGAAAATTACATCAAGCACTTGCTAAAGGTTGCAAGTCACTAACAGTCTGAGCAAAGTTGAATCGAAACGGATAAGAAAGAGCATAGCCACAGTCCGCAGCTTTCTGAGCCCATTCTGCAAACAAGGTCTCTAAACATCACTACAGCCAAACTGTAAGTCTTAATTACGAATAATGGCACCCAAGACTAAGCAATTCTACATCAAAACAGGTTAAAATATCGCACTCACAGACCTTGAGCCTTTAGGGCACCATTTACAAATAAAGGCTTCTAAAATGTCAGGCATGGCGAAACTGACATATTTAATGACTACTGAAACTACAAGTACAAACAAAGCGAATCGAGTAAATGCACCAAAGATAAGACAAATACAGATTGAAGCAGAAAGAGTAGCAAAATGTGTTAAGCACGAAAAAAAAGCTTTTAAAGTCTAATTCTTAATAAATATAAGTTAAGAAATTAAACAGATTAAGGTGACATAAACAAGCTATTTTCAAATCCTTTTAACATATAAGCTTGAAACGCAACAATTAAATCGTCACTAATTAGTTCGAGACCATCAAAAAAATTACAAAGGCAAAACGTGCAGATTTACTATTATAATCAAGACGAAATCAAAAAAAAAGATTAACGAGAGCCCAGCGATGTAATTCAGCTGTTTCCGGTTAATTTTGTCACGGAAAATTCAATTAACGTTGACCGGTACTAAAGCGACATTACTTAAATCGAGAAAAGATTGCAATCCGTAAAAGGCCGCATATTCTCGATCCTTAAAGGGCTTAATAAAAGGTAACTGAATGGGGCGACGCTACCATAATACGGCTAATTTTGATTTCTTTCCTAGCACAAACTCAACACACATCGCATGGGACGAGAGCGGCAGTACCTAATTCGAGAACATCAGGGAACACTAACAGTATAAGGGGAGTAGAAGACCGCCTTTTCCGCGATATAACTAAGCTATTTCTGGTTCCTTTACCAAAATAAAATTCAAGCGCGTCGAAAGAAGCCCAAGCGGTACTATTTACATCGAGAACACCAGAAAACAATAACGGTAAACGGGAGGTCACAAGGTTCGTTTTCTCACCAAGGCTGAATCAAAAGGAATGAAATCAAGCGCGTCGAGTCAAATCATTTCATTACCGCCTAACTTGAGAACATCGTATGCACTTCCACATGTAAAGACGCCACGGATTTCATATTTTGGTCATGGCTAAATCAGAAATGATATCCCCGAGAACAATGAATGCATCCAACTATTTTCGTTTCTTTCCCCAAACCAAACTCGGTACGCTTCGACCGAGACTTAGTGGTCACTGCTTAAATCGAGAACTTAAGAATATATTCCTACTAGACAAGAGGCCACAGATTTTCTTTTCTGGTCAAGGATGAAATCGAAATTGATGGGTTGGGGTGAAGTAGTATAGTACACATAATTTTGGTTCCATTCGCAACTAACCTCGATACGTGCCGAGCAGAACTAAGTCATCACTGTATAACTTAAAAATTTCACGAAATGCTTACACAGGACATGAAGCCGTAGAGTGCCTTTCCTGGGTGAGCTAAAAACATAAGCGAATTATATCAAGCTTACGGATGTAGTGTAACCATTTTTCGTTCCTCGAGAATATAAATTGAATACTCTTCTACCCATAACATTTTGTCACTGATTAACTTGCGTATAGCAAAAGCAATTAAAAAAGACTAAAAGATGCAGAATTTCAAATCTAAACAGGGCTGACAGAAAACTATATCAACAGTCGGAACTTGTCCAGATCATTTGTGGATCAAATCATGATAAAAAATAAAGGCAGCGTAGCTAGTGCTTTATCTTCCTTTCAGTTCCTGATAATTTAGCTTGCGCACTCATGCATGCATGCACCGATGTAAACTGACATTTCTTTCCATGACGATAGAACGACTACATCGGCTGATTTATGGTTTCATCCCATTTCACTTCGTCTTGAAGACGCCGTACTTCAAACCCGTATCTCTCAAATACTTTGGGTTCACTAATGCTCCCTACGTAGTCTGCAGGCCTTGAAAACGACAAGCAAATAAGTTAAATTTAAGACTTGTTTTCCAAAATGTGCTAATAGCGGTCGGTTTGTGCCTTTTAGGTATTAGCTCCACAATTTATGCTTATTTTGTTTTTGAATTGTGTATGGCGCATTTAATTTGATCCTCATATTACGCTTGATCAAATAATGGAAGCATGTTTTAAACTCCAAGACATTAATTAGTGTACTCATCTAGCCATATTTTTCAAATTCATTTTGCACCTTTATGCATTCCCTTATTCATATAGGATGCAAAGGCAACGTCCTTTGTTCTATTGTCCTTAATATCACCAATGCAATGTTCCGAGATTTCCTCGAAGGCAAAAGAAGACACAATGCGTAAGCAGATATTATATATTTTTGTACAGAAAGGAATCTGAGCAGCCGGCATGACTTAGAATCTCCTCATAGCGGTTGTCAGCATGGTGTAGGCCGGCTGAGTGCTTAACTGCCACACTCACTGAGTCGCTTAGCCTGCAAACGTAAATAAGATAACAGTTCCCTTAAGAGCCAACGCAAGCATGATTGTACGCCCAACCGGCTTGAATGTGAAGGGTGTGGAGGTGAGTGGAAAAGTCATGGCACCCAGAACTACGGCTAACCTTTTGGTGAAAGACAGTGACGTGATTACAGGGCGTGTCAGATGACTTGTGACAGGTTGCATTTCCATATCACAAGATCTTGCGCACCGTCCCACGTAGATTTGAGTGCAGACGATAGTCTATTCAACGGTCTATCATTATATGCATTTACAGGAATTACGTGAGGGTTGAATAAAGTATGAACATGAATGTGAGAGCTAAAAATCGAAGAACAAAGTAGGGGATGAGGAGGAGGAAGAAGGAGAGGAAGGGAAAAAGCTTTGATGCTAATGCCCATTTCTCTGGGCTGTATCCATCTTGGCAAATTAAGAAGCAAATGCTACGGGGCAGACGATCGCATCGCTCTCGTTAAACATCTTCGTTTGACGGTTTGTAAGTGGTCGCATTTTGCAAATGCAACCACTTCTAGGGTTTTGGTCACTTGATCAGTAGTATGTAACAACATTAATGAGGAAGTTGCATAACCACCTGTCTGCTGAGAAAAACGGCTTACATTTGTGCTTACCACTCTCCTACCGTGATTTCAAATTAGGACGGGTTAGATTGTTTGCATCCACCCCCATGACCCGCTACTTGGAGAAGCTTGATGGCGTCGTTTCGCTTAAAACGACTTGAACAAACCCTGGCTTGATCGCGTCAGTTAGATATTTGAGCAGCCAGCTTAAATGACCCTCTTTTGTTTACATAGAATTTGATATTTCCTTTCCTAGAGAGGTCTACACCGACGGCCTCACTGCCTAAATATAGATCGATGTAGCACAGAGCAGGTTGAGTCAATGCAATCTCATGCAGAGCGGCACGGGTTATTTTGGACTAGACTCGGCTAGTTCATGATGTCTGATGACCAATAGAAGTAGGGGAGAAGTGTTGTTGGTGCAACGATGGATTCTTGTTTCACGGTAG